>JAOWBL010064420.1:0-21458 GCA_028564865.1 Zenarchopterus dispar
ATAGATAGATAGATAGATAGATAGATAGATAGAGAGAAGCCCCTTCTGTACATAACATTCCTTTCAAATGCCATACTTATTTTGCACTGCTGGTTAGATGCTAACTGCATTTCATTACCTTGTACCTGCATGTGTAATGACAATAAAGTTAACTCTAATCAAATCTAACAGGAGGTCTGCGAGTCTGAACCCAAACCTCCGCAGAAGTAGGTTTCAGATATCAAGAATATGTTCATGTTTTTAATCAGACGACTGAAGAGAAATAAAGGAGATGTTTATGTTCTAGATGCCAGAATACTGATTTTCAGAGTTTATAAAACTTGTTTTTGTTCCCTCATGCCATTTGAAAAAGCGTGATATATTATTTCTTTTCTAAATGGTTCTCAAAGAACAAAGAAAATATAATTCAAAAACATGCACATCTGTCATATAAGCTCCAGCTGCAAGACCCAAACCTGCACAAGTCATAAAAGCCAAGTCTTCATGGTTGGATGAACTCTCAACAGTGGAGTGTGTCACAAATTTAGAAAGAAAGAATTTTAGATCTTTAACACAAATTTACAAACTTCTGCAGTTTGGTCATTTTACAAAATAAGGCAGATATAAAATATTTAATACAAATCACAGTATAAAGTAATGAGGACATTTTGAGAATTTTGAGTGAGTTTTTAACAGATTCTTGTGTTTTTTTCACAGATAACGGAGAGAACGGAGTCTCTGAGGAGAAGGTAAGATCGGCACGAAAACACTCAATAAACGATAAAACAAGCGTGAGTCCTTCTGAACAAAAACACAAACGTTTCACCTTTTACAACAGAGTTGATCAGTGAACCAGAACTAGTTTCACCATGGATAATCAGATCATTTTCGTTGTTTTTTAAGTGTTGGCAGCGTAAAGAAGACGGTGCCGCCCGTCCCCGTCTCCAAGATTGACAAGAGGCTGGAACAGTACGCTCACGCTCTCGAGGTACAACCACAGCGAGAACCATCACGTCTTTCTTGGATTACTGGTTTGAGGCTAAAACTTCTTGATCGTTTTCTTGTTTCTTCTTATTTTAGCTTTTTCATTTATGGTTACCACAACTTTCTATCTTATCCTGTTTTTTACATCTTCACCAACAAACTCCATATCTCTTTCTCCACATCCTCTTTTCCTTCCACCTGGCAGCTCCAGCTTATCTCCCTTTAGCCAAGGGATATATCTATGCATTTTAATCTTGCAGCAGACATTTTCATATGGTGCATTAATCTGAGGCGTGTGTCCTTCACCAGTCCTCCTTGACAGTCTAATCTCACATATTTTTATTAATTTCTGAATTCCTAATTCCACCAAGGGGAACTAAAAACAACCAATGTGAAACACGAAAATACAAGACTGACAAAAAGACTAGACAGTGATGGGTGTGGGGTGTGTAGTGTGTTGATCACTGTAGTGTTTTTGTGATGTGTCCAGATCCAGCTTCCTTCTCCAAGTGTATAAACTGTCCCTCTTCTTTAAGTCCATCTAGCCTCCCTTGCTTTAACCAGGAGGTCTAACCTTGGTTGTTCCTCTGATGCGCTGGTCTTTAATCCTGACCATCCTCGTCTCCATCCCAAATAAAATCTTGACATCTTCACCTCTGCCACCTCCAGCTCTTCTTCTAGTCTCCTACTCAGCCCTACAACTCAAAGCCGTAGAGAAGAGCTGGTCTGGACTGTCATGATATGTTGAGAAGATATCGTGTCAGGAGATGAGGACAGCAGGAGAGTAAAACAAAAGAGCAACAGGACCAGGGATCCAACAAAAACAAAAAAAAAAAACCTTAACAAGCAAAAACAACATCCCAGAAGACAGACAGTATGAACCACCAGGGGGGAAGGAAAACACAAGGCAAGATAAATAAACAGAACTGACAAGACACAGGTGCAAACAATCAGGACTGACAAGATACAGGTGCAAACAATCAGGACTAACAAGACAGGTGCAAACTATCAGGGCTGGTGAGACACAGGTGCAAACAATCAGGATTATGAGACAGGTGCAAACAATCAGGACTGATGAGACAGGTGCAAACAATCAACGCAGATGAGACACAGATGCAAACAATCAGGGCAGACAGGACCAAGGGAAGTCTAATACAACTAAACACAGGCACACAGACTTTCAAAATAAAACAGGAACTCACCACAAAACCAAACCCATGGCACTCGACATCACCTTGTAAACCCTTTTTTTTTTCATTCTTACTCGGGTAACTCCAGACACTCGTCTCCACCCACTTCACCCTCCATCTACTCTGTTCTTCACCTCTTTTCTTCACTCCTTCATCTTCTTCACCTCTACTTCCTTTTCGTTTACACACATACTCTCTCGTGTCCCAACCGATCTTTATTCCTCTCCAGCACCATATCTTCTCCTCTCCAGGTTTTCTTCCACTTGACCTCCACTCTCAGTGAACATCACCATGACAACTGAGAACATCATAGTCTGAGAAGACCCCTCTTGGACCTCATCTATCAATCTCTCCACCGATCAGGGTGTCACATAAAGTCGTACTCGGGGCAGATCTTTGATGCATCCTTCTACCTTCTGAAACCCACCTGGTGCTCTTACTGAACATCATGCCGTCCGCATACATGTCCTCTACCACTCTGATGTGGTTTTCTGCCTTCCCAGAATTCCTCAAACGAAACTAAAATCCTTCAGATCCCTGCAGATGCTGCAGCTCCAGATATCACACTTTTCCTCAGCTCCTTGTTCTTTCGCTCTTGTTGTGCACCTCATATAAGCATCTTAAATTTTCTTTCATTATGTGTAAAGTGACAATAAATGAAATCTAATTTAATCTTTGAATATTTACGGTCATGTTTTTTTTTTATTTTTGCAATATTTGGTGTATATTTGACACAAACAGATTATATTTTTTCAAATTAATGTAAAAACTTAATATTTTGCAGAATAGTCCAACACTTAGTCGCCTTTTCTACAAGAGTTTTTAATTTTGTATTTTAGTAGGTTCATTGTAAATAAAAACATTCAAGAACAGTATTTATTTTGTTGAATATGAAGCAAATATCTACAACAAAGTTTTACTGCCACCTTGAGGTGATTTCAAGAATGACATCTTAATATTACAGCAGGAGAAAGAAAATAATATAATAAAATATTTGTCTTAGTTGAACACAAAAAAAACAATTATTACAACAATAAAGTCATAATTGTGTGATGCATTAAGAAAATAAAGAATTTATTCTTGTAAATGTAAGACTCTATTCTTGTAAAATTACTTTATTTTCTTAATATTCTTTTAACTTATTTTTTCCTCAAACCTCGGTTGTAACTTTTCATCCACATTTAAACCTGGAGGAGAGAAAACTTTTAAAAGTGTTTTATTTTTAAAGTATCTGAGCATCTCTCACGGTCAAATAAAAGCTGACTGGATCAATATTTAAACTAAAACCTCGTTTCACTTCTCTTACCTCCAGGTCTCCTTGAAGGAAGGTCGATCGAGCTCTCAGGCGCTGACGGACCTGACGGGTCCATCCGAGCCGGTCGCCTCCAAGAAGAACCTGTTTGAAGCCGGAGAAGCCTGGAACCAAAACATCATGTCGGTGACGCCGTCTAAGGTTGGAGAGAAAAGTTATCTCATCTCTATCGCCGCTCGCGCTGTTGTTCCCGGCTCTGAACAAATCTGTAGGACCGTAATTCAAGCAGCTGCAGCGTCTGAACCTCGGCTTCTCTTTGTCTTGTCTGAACGTCTGAAGATTTGTGAGAAATTCACGAGTCAGCAAAAGCTTCATGAAGAGACTGAAACATCTCAGCGACTCAGACATCAGTTTATTTAACAAGTCTAACGCATTTATCTTTGGTTTTTTGTTCCAAACACGGATAAAAACTTAACGTGAAGCGTTTGTGTTTTAGGATGCAGATGGCTTAAAAGTGGGTGTTGCTGACCTCATCAACCAGTGGGTGAAAGGAGGAGAAGATGGAAGCAGCTCACCTTCAAAACCAGCAGTAAATATTTTTCATTTACTTTCATTTTTATCCTTTTTTAAATTTTTATTCAGTTCTGCTCGGCTCAAAAACCTCATCCCGAGACTGAAAGCGTGTGCTTTCATGATCGATTGACTTCTTCAGTCAGCTGAGGCTAAAACGCAAATGAAAAGAAACGAACCTTGACGTTGTCTCGGGTCATTTGTCAACTTATCTCCGTTTACGGTTGTCATTGTTGTTTCTGGACCTTCGTGGATCTCCATCTGCTGTAAACTAATTACAGTTTTCAAGCTTTTCCACTACAGACTAATGTAGGGGTTCCCAAACTTTTCCATGCCAAGGCCCCACAAATGACTCTACAAAATAAAGCAAAGAAACATCAACTTTTAGAATTTATTTTATTACTTTTATTCACTATTCAATAATTACTACATTTATTTGCCTAGCTTCCCACTAATTTCCTGTGGCCCCCTTAGTCCCCCCTGACGGCCCCTCAGGGGGCCGCGGACCCCACTTTGAAAACCACTCGACTGCCGTACAATAGCTATCCAGAAATCCTTTACCCTGCTTAAAATAATTTTATTTAAATCAAAATAATTAAAAGTTAAATTTAAATCGTTCCAATAAGAGAATAATATCTGCCCGTGTCATACGGGAGATTTCACCGGATGTCCGAGGTTTTTGATTGTCAATAAGACTCATGAAACAATCGGCTAAAAAAATTAAAAATTTAAATTAAAAAAAAAAGCATGTGTCCTATAACTTACTTTTTCAACAGATTTTTTTTTTTTTTTTTTTAAATTTTAGGAGGGCGCCGCTAAAAGATATAAATATGTGGTGACGGGTCACGGCAAGTACGAGAAGGTTTCTGTCGATCATGGCTGCAGTGAAGACCTAAACTACCAGGCAGGTAATAAAACTCCCCAACTACCTGTCACGTTTTAAAAAAACTGGGAAAAAAAAATGTTTTAGACTATTTCTGATCAAGTATTGATCAATAACTCAGTAACCGTGTACAGCAAGGTGAAAGGTTTTAAATCTACCAGGAGACGGTTTTTAAAGTTTTACCCGTCGTCGTCTTGGTAGATCAAAACACCAGCAAATTTAATTAACATTAATCTTTCACAAGATATCAGCCATAGAGCTTTAGAGTTGATGATGTCATTAAAAAAATTTAAAATGTTTTAAGTCAGTTAATGACTCGTCCTGTATCCAATGGAGTTTTGTTTGTTTGTTTGTTTTTAAGGAATATTCCTGATTTAAATCAACCCTAGGTCTATTATTAGTGTAAACTTTTGTTAGGAACCAAAACACTGAAATGAAGCAGTTTTGCGTTAGAACAGGATTTATGTTTAGAGAAAAGTGGCTGTTAATGTTAAACTAGGGAAGCCAGTGGTATTTTAAGTTTCTGACAAGACTCAAAGGTGGTATCGTGGTTGGATCCCTGCGCATGAACCAAGGTAACGTTAGCTCCGTATTTGCACAGGTTTCTTCCTGTTAAAAGGGAGTTTTTCCTTCCCACCGTTGCCAAGTGCTTGCTCAAAGGGGATCGTTGGATTGTTGGGATTTTCCTTGTAACACTGTTCTATCTTCACCCTACAGTGTGAAGCGCCTCGAGGCGACTTTCGTTGTGAACTGGCGCTATATAAATAAAACTGAATTGAACTGAATTAAACTTTTGACACAGAAGCTCTTATTAACTTTTTATGCGCGTACAAAGCTAAAACTGCTTTGGTTCATTTGTAGAGACTTAATCCACACTTTCACTTAAGTAGAAAGATATTTTTAAGACGGTTAACCCTTTATAGGGCTGTCAATAAAATTTTTTTCAACATTCAACTCTCAGGGCAGCACGGTGGCTTAGCGGTTAGCAAGAAGGTTTCTGGTTCGATTCCCGGCCCGGCGAGTCTTTCTAGGTGGTGTTTGTATGTTCTCCTCCGGTTTCCCCCCACAGTTCAAAAACATGTACGTTCGTTTAATTCGATCTCTAAATTGTCCTTAGGTGTGAGTGTGCACGGTTTTTCGTCTATGTTTGTAGTCCTGTGATGGACTGGCGACCTGTCCAGGTGTACCCCTGCCTATCACCTGTAATGAGCTGGGATAGTCTCCATCAGACCCCCATGACCCTGTAGATGGATTTAGCAGGTTTAGAAGATGGGTGGATGGAACTCTCAAGGGTTATTGGAGAACATTTAATCCATCCATCCATCTTCTTCTGCTCATCCGGGGGTAGTAGCCTAAGCAGCGAAGACCAGACTTCTTCTCCCTGGCCACTTTGTCCAGCTCATCTGAAGGTATCCCAAGGTGTTCCCAGGCCAGCTGAGGGACATGGTCCTTCCAGGGTATCCTGGATCTTCCCCGGGGTTTCCTCCCAGGGCTACCTGCCCGGAGGACCTCAGATGGCCACCACATCTGGCTCCTCTTGATGCTGAGAAGAACTCTGAGCTCCTACAACGTGACCAGTCTGTAAGGGAGACCCTGGAGACCCTTTGATTTTAACTTTTGATGCTATTTCCGTCTACTAAAGTTACCAAATGTGGTTGTTTGCCCTGTAAAGGGTTAATGTCACATACTTATTTCATGTTCTCACTCTGCTTCATGTCGTTTGGTCTCTTGTGAAAGTTTACACTCCTTTAAAAATTCAAGGAAACTGCCTTGGATACAGGAAGAGTCATTAGAGCTTCTCTCTGTTTTTTAAGGAAATTTTTGAACATCCAGAGGCAGGAAACTTAATAAAAATATAAAATAATATTCGTATATTGTATATGTAGTGTGTTGTGTTTTACAACTGTAGCACATCCTATTAGTGAGTTTTAAATAAGACAAATAAGAGGAGAAAAAACACAAGATTTACAGCACTTTTATGTATTTTTAAAAATCACACAATGATCAAAGACATGTTAAGCATCAGTGTAATAAATGGGGCCGTGTTCCGTTTACCATCAAATAAACAACATGAAGGCCATCTTAAGATCTCAGTTTATGGGCAAAAAAACAAAAACAATCACAACAACTTCACAATACCTGCAGGATAATTCACCAAACAGTCTGATATCTGCACTTTTCCCTTCTCACACCATTTCCTCCCTTCATCATCATCATCATCTTCGTTTACTCTGCTCTACATCCTGGTTGTGATCTAAAATCAGCGATCCAGTTCCTAAAACTGGAAAAAATAAAAACTCCACGACTAAAACAAAAAACGTGTGATGGACACTCAATCAGTGCGTCAAGTTTTTAACAATTAAATGGCCCCAAATAAAAAGAGAGGACTTCCTGAAATTCAAGATTTTCTAGTTCCTTATTACTTCAAACTCCCAACAAATGCTCTCCAATCCAAAAGAAGGTTGTTTTATTGTTAATATCTCCTCTTTAGTATTACTTTTGGTGGGACAGTTAGCCAGCTTTTGCTAGGTAAGTGTTAGCCTACTAAAAAAAAAAAAAAAAAAAAAAAGGGTAAATTCATTACATGCTGTATGAGTTTATATTAGCAGGTGTTAAAACGTTACCAAAGTCAATTCATAAGTTTTAAGGATTTATTCTTGTTTTGCACGCTGAGATGGTTAAGATGCTTCACCCAAAACCAAAAATACCAGCTTCGTGGTGTTAACGCAGTAGATCTCAAAGATATCTGGATTCATTCTTTCTTTCACCCTCTGCTTTTTTATTCAAACTTTAATCCCAACCCTCAAAAGTTGGGGTTCACTCAGATTGTGCAGTTTCTGGCCTCAACCGGGCACCCGTAGTTTCGTAAACGTTTGAAGTTACGGATTCCTGCCTCGATCGAACATCAGCACCTTTCCACGCACACCCGACTTCCTGAAATCATAATTTATTCCAGACGTCGAACTTTTCGCTCAAATCTGCTAGCCTCCATGTAAAATCCACCTGCTCTTTTGATCCAGGAATGTTAAAGCCCTATTTATTACAGAGATTAAAATCTGCCTGCCAGCGGTGAACACTAAAGCCTTACAAAAATAAAATTAAATAAAAATCTGCTTTACGTGCACTCTAACACAAAAGTTTAACACAAATCTACCAAATACAGAGTAAATTATCCTCTTTTGTGTTACTTTTTTTCCCCCAACTAACTTCCTGATTGAGTTTCATTAAAAGTGCAAAAAATTGGCTCTTTTGTATATAAAATACAAAAATACTTTTGAATTTTAAGTGCTATATCTGAAAACTTATGTGGCCTAAAATTTCTTATGCAGATATAAGATATAATCACTTTGTACCATGAAGAAATTTTCTGAACTTCTTTAGATTAGAGCAGCACAAATGAGTTTTTTTTCACATTAAAATATTAATTTTTAACTTATTTGAATGGATTTTTTTTTTAAAAGAAATTGTCATCTAGCTCTCACAGTCTCTGCAGAACTCACCCAGAGTAACTTTGGATTGCCGTCTCTAGCTTTTCCATCAATGAGGTTTGGTTTTAAACGTCAATAACGATGAAACCAGTGGACGTCCTGACGGAGACAACCGAGACTGTGACCGAGCAACCGAGAGGAAATCTTGGCCAGATTTGTAAACGCCACCTAGCCTCCACACCTCTAGGGGGAGCCTCTGAGCTAAAAAAAAAAAAATTGCAAAAGTTCCTTTGTGCCATTTCAAATTTAAATACCATGCTGAGGCTCCGCTAATGAACGTAATTATGTTAAAAAGAATAATATCCCCTCAAGAATAATCTACTTCCTTGTTTTTTATTTTTCAATAATTACATATTCTTTCTTTTTACGAGTTTCAGTTCCTATTATTACTTTTCTTTCTCTTCACGTCTTGCCTGCTGAACACCATTTGATTGTGGCATATCACAAATTAGATAAATCTCTAAAAAAAAAAAAAAAATCACCAATCATCCACGAGTCCCATCCGGTCCATCGGTAGTTTTTTAAGGACCGAAGCCTCTGGCCGTTCTGTTGAAATCCTTCGGTTCGTCTTCGTGACCTTTGCGTTTTATCAGTCCCATGCCGAACGCCGCTGCTATCTTTGTGAGCGGCTTCTCTGCGGCCTCTTTCAGCTTCCTGGCGTCGAACCGAGGGCTGTACAGCAGAATTGGCAAGCGGTTGACAAACGAAGGAAGTTCTGCCTGGTTGTCCTTGGGGCACTTTTTGATTCCTGAGTCTTTCTTGTTTTCGCTGATCTGAAACATGATTTTCTCTTTGGTGGAGAACATTTGAAAGAGGAGTGCGTCCCACATCTTCAGGGCCTTGGGGCCTTCTTTGTCCCTCATGACTTCCTGATTGACAGGTTGGTCGGTGGCCGACGTGTCACCCACTTGATCTGTTTTGTCATCACTGCCACTGGAATCGACCTTGTCTTTGGCCTCGGGGAACTTGGGTTCGTCCGGCTCGACGACCATGTGCTTTTTCAGACGCGTCCACCCGCTGAGTTTCCCCTTCAGCCCCTTCAGCTTCTGGGCCGCCTTCGGCTCGGCGGGCGGCGGTGGCGGCGGCGTCTCCGCTGCGACGGACTTCTTATCAGTCACCGAAGATGCAGCTGATGTCGCTGACTTCGTGGAGGGTTCGGCCGCAGCGGTTTCCACCTGTGTCGCCGAGGTCGCCATCTTCAGAACGTCCTTGCCTTTGAGTCCAGCTTTTTGCTGAGATGGCGGTGACGTTCCTCTGTTTGGAGGCGGAGCTTTGACTGAGACTGAGGCCTGAGGCAGAGAGGCAGGAGTGGCAGAGTCAATCACAGCGACTTTAACTATGGGCGGTTTCATGACAGTATCTGTGGGTGGGTTTGCAGGGGAGCCCTTCCCTACTTCTTGCTCTGACGAAGGCTGAGCGTTAGTCAAGTTAACCGGGATCGGACCGGCGACGGACTTTGAGGACTCTGTTTCTACAACAACGTCTTTCATTTCTACACCGGCAGAGGAAGGTATCTGATTATTGGGAAGTTTTGCTTTTAAAGTAGGTTTACTGGGTAAAACTGGATCGGCATGATGGGTGGCCACGCTACTTCCTGTGCTCGGTGGAGAAATGGTTGGATTTGCTTTTATGGGATGCACGGGGGAATGTTCTGGTGTCTCGGGGGCTGAAGTGTTCTTAGCTGTGGGAAGTTTTATTTCAGGCTTCGAGATATTCTCTGTTGTTGTCTTTGCAGGCTGAGAAGCGCTCTTATTTTGAAACGGTGTCAAGGGCGGGCTTGTCAGCTCTTTCACAGGAACTACTGAGGGATTTGTTTCCGTCAAGAAGTTAGAAGGAACCGGAGTTTGAGAGGACTGGGGTAAGGTTGCAGTATAAGTTTGTTTAGATCTATTAAATGCTTTTGGATCTGGTATAGGGGAAGCTCTTAATGCACCCCATGGTTTAGATCTAGTCGGTGGGGTACATGGGGCTTTTATATCTTTGCTAGCTTCACTTAGAGGTGGCACATTAGTAGGATGGTGATTATTTAAAGTAGTAGGATATGAGAGGGGTGCATGGTTTATTTTATGAACGTTACTTTCAGGAGGTGTTTTTGCTTCAATGATGGAGCTAAAATGTTTCGAGTTAAGTGAATTCGATTTAGTTAGGGGGTTATTTTCATTCAAAGTAATCTGACTCTGCTTCATTGTTTGTATGGTTTGTTGCTCAATACTGATACCGAAGGCGTCAATATGCCCTTTGGAGATGGCCGCCGCTGTTTCCGTCATAGATGTTGTTGAATGTTTTGTTGTAATTTGTGAACTTGTTAAACATTTATTGTCTGTAATCGCGGGAATGGCAGGGTTTTTCTCATTCGCTGTGGTTTTAGGGGTAATTTGGTGCCTTGGTGTGGCAGGTGATCTGATCACAACCGGAGGAGTTTCGGTTGGTTTACCACTAACGGAGCTGGGAACTGAGGTTTGGTTTATTGGGAGATTTACTGAAGATTGACTCTCCTTTCTTTCTGATTTCATCTGAGGACTTTTCGGTGGGACGTGTCTCATGGTTGGGCTAGATGGCACCAAGGGTTTACTGGTCGGCATAGTATAACATGGTGGTTTAACATTCATTACAGGGTCTGCCATCATTGGCCCAACAGCTTCCCTGTGAAATTTGTCGGTACCTTTGGTATCGTAAAAACCGCTACTCAAACTGGGTTTGTTTGACTGAATTGGATATAAAGCTCCAGGTTGTCCAGGTGAAATTACGTCTGTGAGATTCTGAAGCTGGTTTGCAGAAAGATTTGAGGACGGTTTTGGTTGAATAATTTCTGCTTTGATATTTGCAGTTGAAAGTGCATCTCTAGCGTTAAGCTTGGTTTCCATCGCTTGTGTATTCGGTCCTGTTGCTCTGTGAGCGTTTCCATGGAAACTCCCTCCTTGGACTACCTTACCTTGGCCAGTCCATCCTATGCTAGTTTGGGTATTTACAGGTATAACTGAGCTAGCAGTGGTTAGCTGTTCTGGTTCTTTCATTGCACCTAAATTGAAATAAACATCTGAAAAATTTTGCGGTTTGGTTGGGGTGACGTGTAAGGTCGGGACTTTAGTTTCTGCTGCAGGTTTACCTGATAACACAGGTGCATTTAGTACATTTGAAGGAGGCAATTTAACTTTTTGTTCTAATAATTGATTACCTGTGAAAACTTGTGTTTCCACACTGGGCGGGTGAATAAATCCACCTCGCTCGGACAAAGATATTGAGCTGTTACCATTCAGCACAGAACATACAGATGCTGTAACAGGCTGATGTGGTAACACAGATGCCGTGGACATTACAACTGGTCCTGTACAGATGTTTCCAGAGAACTGTGTCATAGCATTTTTATTGTCAATAAATGCAGCCACGTTTGTCTGTTTTGGGAGAACATTAACATTGTTCGCTTTAACTGGGAAGTTAACCATTCCCTTGTCTTTGTGGAAGATGGCTTCATTGGCCAATTTATTAGACGGCAGGTTATCTGAAACTGGTTTTGGGGATTGTTGGATCCCAAATGTGAACGTGGCATTCGTAAGGGGACTATCTGAGATTTGTAAAACGGACGACCCAACACCTTCACAGTTAACCATGTTTCTAACCTGCTTGGTGGTCGGTTGAACATTCACACTTTGGACTGCCGTTTGTCCTGACTGTTCTTTGGTACCTGTTATCCCGGCCTGTCTGGTGCATGTTTTATTATCATTTGAAGGTGTTTTACTAAGATAGGAAGTTTTATCAACTATATCCACAGCTTTTGCTTTATTCTCTGCTTCTGCATTTAAATTCCTCCCTAAGGGCAGGGAAGGACTTGACAGACCAACATCAGTCGGTTTTAGCGACTGCGCCACACTCTGTGTGTGTACCTCACCTGCTTTAGGTATCGGTATTGCAGCCTCAGAGTGCAAGGCTTTTGGTGTGGAAACGTCACTTGTGGATTGTTGCATTGTTTTCTGAGCCAAGCCAAAGGGAAGCTCAGGTACTACTGAGTCCACATTAGATGTTTTAAGTGACTGCGTTCCATTACTCTGAGCTTCAGGCCGACTTTCCTCAACGCCATCTTTGCTACATGTGACAACAGTCCTTTCAGCAGGAAGCTCTGAATGATGGGACTGTACGCTGTGAACCACAGAGGACGGATCCCCATGTCCGTTGAGGTGTTTTTCTGTCTTGACATGTGATCCGTCCACAGATACATCCAATTGGGATTTGTCTGAAGAGTTTTCACCGATCTGGGTTTTGTCTGAAGAGGTTTCATCAGTCCTGGAGGGTACGGGGCTCTGGAGTGACGGGGTACTCCTAATTCCACCATAAGCAACATATTCAGCTGGGGTAAGCCCGTAATATGTAGATCGTGATTTGGGCTTTGAGGTTGCTAATGACATCTGAGTCTCCAACAGTGACGTCAGAGACTTGCGTGCCTCGACTACTGGAGGTCGATAGGTGGAGAAGACTGGGCTTGGGCTTAGTGCCGTTTGCATTGAAGAAACTGGCACAGGGTTGAGATTCTTTGGTACCGATAGAAACGATGGGACCTTTGGCAAAGATGAAGCCTTGCTCTCTGAAGCTTGGTCTGTTTTTAGGTTTGGGTTACCAGATGTTGGCGCAGGTTTAACAACAGTCAAATCAGGCTGAGTCAAGTTCTCTCTGTGATAAAGCTCAGTATTGGCCAGGTTTAGATTTATCGTACTCCTGCGTGTATTAGGAATCTCTATTTCTTTGTAATTGTTGGCTTGTTTGGTGGACGCTATGATATTAGCATTAGCCTGCTTCCATTCCTCCGTGGCAGGAGGGGGCTTACTCAGGGAGCTGGTTTGACCTGCTGATGGGTGTTTCACGATGCCAGGTGCTTGGAAACCTTCAGAGGAGTTGAGAGCAGGACCTTCAGTAAATGAAAGTGGGATGGGTTTTGACGTTTCAAAGACTGGTGTGGAAAGAGACGTGAAAGATGGAGTCTGAGGTCTCCCACTCTGGGCCCTTGGTGGGGACAGTTTCGGCTCAGCCATTTTCTCCCTGTATGCTGCAGATGTTGGTACTCCCTGGTGTGCCGGGTTTATCACCGTGAGGTCTTGGGTCGAAAGTGGCTTAGAAATCTCATAAAATGTCGCCTTTGATGTATACATTTTACCTTGTGTGGATTCCACTAGGGATATTCTTGAGGCAGTTATTTCAGAGGACATCTGGCGAAGAGGACAGTTTCCATTGCTGATGGGTCTGGGGGTCCAAGATGTCAGGTTGTCATTTTTTGAATCTGCGTTTGTCTCCCTCTGGCTGGGAATGAAAGGTTGAGTCTCAGAGTTTGAAACTGATAGCAGCACTGGAAAAGGGGGCAGTTCTGCAACTTGAGAAGGTGCCTGGCCTGGGCAGCAGTTGGGGGTGGCAGGGGACAGGGTCACTTTGTGAGTCGATATTTTGGGACTGGACTGCGGCATGGCAACTGTACCGTCTGTTGTGACCGACCCATGGGAATTTGATGTCATGTTTAACCTGTAAGCGGAGGGGGGTTGCGGCGCTGGGACCTGCTGTGGTAGTGATGCCGAAGGCGGCATCATGAAAGGACTCACATCATCAAACAAGAAAGAGGAGCACTCGTACAGAGGAGCAACCTGCTCCTCCGAGCTCCTGATCTGAGCTGCGTGGGACGGAGGCTGGAAGCTGCCGTTCTGGCCACGGGTGGTGCTCGGAGGATGAGGGAATGCAGGTGCGGAGCGACCACAGGAGGGGCCGAAGGGGAAACCGGATCCCGACCCATCCGCAAAGGAGACTGAATCTGGCGTCCTCGGTGGGCTGGACTGGTCGCCGTGCTCGAGGTCCGTGCTCGCTTCGTTGACGGGCGACAAGCAGGACCGGAAGGGGATGGGCGTCTGAGAAAGGCTGCCCTTTTTCTTAGCTCTCTTCTTCTTGAGTTTCTGAAGCCTGGCATTGTCTTTGCCCGGTTTCGGCAGCAGGGGCGGAGGATACTGCTGGGAAAGGTCAGGCTCCAACCCGTTACCGTAGTAGACCTCCATCAGCATTTCACGCTCCTGCAAGACACACGGTACACGCCAGCTGATTCATCTTAACCAAAAAAACCAACCAAGAAGACCTAACAAACCATTTTATCACTGGTAGAGATCACGGTCGGTTTGGGTGGGGGAGGGGCTGGTTTTGTTTTTACTGTTAAAGCACTTTGTGCTACATTTTATTGTATGAAAAGTGCTATATAAATAAAGTTTGAAACCTAAATTTAGATATTAACATTAGAGTTTGTTTTACTGATAAATTAAATGCTTTTGAACAGTTTCTTTAGTTAAAACAAATAAGTAAATACAATCAAAGTTCTCAAAAAAGGTAAAAGAGAAAATCAAATAAACTGAAAAGGATGTCACATGACATCAGAGCGAAACTAGAACCGCGTGGCTGGAAATAGTAGCTTTTATTTCAACAAAGCTCAACCAAATGAACCTTTTCAGCAGCTGCAGTCTTAATATAAATATTGGATTGAAAAGTATAAGTGGAATTAATATGTTTTGTTTTTGTCTTTACAGCTGGACAGCTTTATGAAGATTTGTGAACCGCATGCTTGGGACACATAAAAACCACTTTCACTTCAGAATTCGCTCTATTTCAAGCTTTAAATCCTGTTCCTTCCCAGTAAAACATGAGTCTTGTCTTTGTTTTAAATGGACCATTCTGTGACCAATGTCTCAAGGCACTTAATATATCTTTGAATACAATTAAAAACATTTAAACTGACCACCTCTGGCTGATTCTGTTGTTCTTCATCTGTTTGGTTTTTTTTTGAAGTTTCATTTTGACTTGTTTTTCATTATTGAGGGTGTTTCCAGTGCTCTGAGACGAGTCTTTGCTTGGCTTTTAGGAACCACCAACTCTGACGAGAACAGGCCCATTTAAGGGGCTCCAGAACCCTGAACTGGGTCCTGAAGACGCCGCATGGCGACGAGACAGATCGCTCTCGGAAATAGACGGGCATGTAAAGCCGTTGCTTACGGCGCTGCTGCTTCGAAATGATGACAGGCCAC
Source organism: Zenarchopterus dispar (assembly GCA_028564865.1). Classification (NCBI taxonomy): domain Eukaryota; kingdom Metazoa; phylum Chordata; class Actinopteri; order Beloniformes; family Zenarchopteridae; genus Zenarchopterus; species Zenarchopterus dispar. The sequence continues at coordinate 15,384 of JAOWBL010064420.1, forward strand.
TTATGAAAATAGTCTCTGAAGGAGTCTGTCCGATTTAAAACGACCTCCGAGGAAGCAAAAGTGAACCTAAAGGAAGGTGACTGACACCTACAGGACGCCCTACAGGAGGGCGATGAGATGGGTTAGAGTTAGCGTTAACACGATAATAACCCGACCTCAGTGTATTAGGCAAATATAACCTCCAAAATCAATGTACCGTATTTTCCGGACTATAAGTCGCTCCGGAGTATAAGTCGCACCAGCTAAAAAATACGTAATGATCTCAATTGTCTTTATAAGTTTATGTTTATGTTTTTTATTTCAGTGGTAGTAATAGGAGTAGCAGATACTGGCACACAAGCCTAGAGCGCCCTCTCGTGGCTGTCAGTGTGAAAGTAACGAAAATGTGAAATTATATATTTTAATATATAAGTCGCACCTGAGTATAAGTCGCAGGACCAGCCAAACCAGGAAAAAAGTTTGACTTATAGTCTGAAAAACCCGGTAATCGTTCTTCTCACCAAGTCATTATTTATTTAACAAAAATGACGCCAAGTAGAAATAATGTGGTGATGATTCAGCAGCTTTTACCAGAATAATGTGAAGAAGTCATGTCTGAATGAGGAATTTTGCTCCATTTTTCCTTTGAGATTTTTTTTTCTTCTTAAACGTAGTTCTCTTAACCTCCCACCACAACATTTCACTTTAACGTCGATCTAAAACACCGATTCCTTTATTTTTCGGCTGTTCTCGTGAAACGATGCTAAAACCTCGTGTTTAGGTTTCTCCGAACATGCTGCTAGCCTAAAAGCTAAACCAGTCCAGGTGTTTCGTTTGTTTGTTTGTCCAGATGCAGTTAGACAAACAAACAAACATTTGTTCCTTCTTCTTTAAACTCTGCCTTCACAGACTTCTACATTTAACGCTGTCACTGAAGCCTGAAGGGTCTAGCTCTTGAGTTTTTGTTTGTTTGTTTTTATTTTGCTGGACTGATGTATGGTCTGTTTTGGGGTACATTTGCTGAGGTGTCCCACTTTCCCTCAGAACATCTGGAAACGATTATATAATCCTTTCTAGACTGCTTCTCTAAGACCATTACTTATGTCTTTCCCTTTTGGCATTGTGTTAACACACACCAGGAAACTGACGAAACATCTGCTGAGGATCACTTCTTCTTCTACCACCATTAACCTGCTCTTAAACGCCACGAAATCACTAAAATGGGAACTTAGACTTTTATTTTTTTAAGTTTTTAATCATATTTTTATCAAATAAATAAATGACAAGCTGAAGTAAGTTTCCTCTGAGCTTGTATTTGATACTGAGACCCACTACAATCTTGTTTTAATGTTTTTTTCTTTCCAAAAGACAAATTTAAGAAAAGAAACCCATCTGAAGAGATGTTGGACAGAAAGGAAGCTGACTCCCAGTTAAACTGGGTTTGGAGGAACTGGGGGAACTGGGGGGAACTGGGTGTTTGTTTAACGGCGGGGGTGGGGTTCTTCTCTTCTTCTTCTTCTCTGAACATTAGAGTGCGTCTGAGCCGCTCTAGAAAGGGTCGGCGGTCTAATTTTAGACGGAGGGAAATCAGAGTAAATATCCCGACACCTGCTGCCCGCCGTCCTGCACGCGTTGAAACGGGCTCGGCTGGTTGGAAACAAGACCCCGGATCAGGTCCTCGTCGGAGCCGGGTTCTGGGCCTCGGAGGTCCACGCCACTCACGTACCCCGTCCACCCGCCTCAGAGCTGAATACCTGGACTACACTGACCTTTAATTTTGTTTTCTGTGTTCATCACCAGTCCTCGTGGTCAAAGTGGACACATGAGACCCCCCCCCAACCTTCACCCCCACCTCACCCCCTCCCCCCGGTTAGGGTGGGGGGGGGGCTCGGACTTCTGGGAGGATTTCCACCTCAGCAGCGGTTCAAAAGAGGAAAGTTTAAGATTAGCTTTGTGATGGAAGCGGGCCGTGACCTCAGCCGGGTCGGCCTTAGAGACCCGGGCTAAGTGGGGCGTCTCCGCGGAGACACTTACCTGACATGGGGACAGGTGTTGCCTGGGTTTTTGTTTTGTTTGTTTTGTTTTTTGCTGGACAGGCTGCAACAGAAACAACAAGCTGTTTTAAGAAAAAAGAGTCATCAGGTTGAGTCAAAAGTGCGCAGAAGCGCTCCAGCTCTGCTGACATTACTGCCTCATGCACTTACGATCACAAGCCGTGCACGCGCCAAAGCCCACACCTTTCTTTTTTTTTTTTTTTTTTGCGAGTCAGCACACGGCCCACGTGTCACGCTGCAGACCCGCCGGCTGGTCGGACACCGAGTTCGGCGGGTTTACCTTCAGCGAGCCGCCGACCCTCCGCGCGTTAATCCGGGCTCAGGGCGCCCACGGGCCGTCGCGTCACGGAGCGGACTGGAGCCGTGGGAGAGCGAGCCGCCGCGCCCGCAGCCGCTCCAAAAATAAAACTGTCGCCCTCCGTGGACGCTCCTGGGGCGCGGGTGGGGGTGGCGGGGGTTTCCGGGCCACCTGAGACGGCGGAGGTGCAGCCCCTACAGGCGGAGGACGGACACCTCCACCTGGGGGAAGGTGGTCGCCCGCGGAGAACATGAGCGTGGGCTCTTCCTGTCATCGGTTTGTTGACCTTAGTGGAATTATGTTTATTAACACCAAAACCCCACTTTCACTCGGGACAAATATCAGAGGAGATGTTTCTGGAGGAATCCGGTTCTGATTCTGATCAATAATTACCTGATGATCAATTACCCTTCAGAGGTAAAGTTATTGAGCTATTTTAAAAACAGCTCAAAGAAATACCACATAAAATAAGTTTTACTTGAGTCTCCTAAATCAGGAAAATACAAAACATCGATTTATAAAATATCAAAACTAGATGTTTAACTCGCTCCTCCGTTTAACTGATGAATATACAATCATATTAGCTGACAAGAATGTAGAATAATGTATAAAAAAATCATCATTTATAAAATAAGTGAACATGCTTATTCCAATATCAGTTCACTTATCAGAACTATTGACGACATATGGATGGTAACGGCCAGCCCGGCCGTCTTCCTCTTCAACACCAAGAATCAGTCTGGTTCCTCTGGGTTTGATTTCTGGTTCTGGTTGCTTTCTCACTCTCTTGTACTTTTTCTGATGGTATGAATGTGCATGTTTTTGTCTGTAATGACGTAAATTTGGGTTATTTTTAGTTTTACAAACGTATTGGGTGTAAACATTACGGCGTTAAAATCCCGGCTCAGTTACAGTTTCTGTCAACATGCATTTTCCCAGAGGGCTCTCTTTGCGTCGTAAAACTTTATCTGCTGCCGTGGATTTTATTTTCACGACTCTCGGAGCGGGTGAGGGAGCTTTGGGTCCGGTCTGGAGCGGGTCAGAACCGTCCAGAGGGAGGCAGGATGATCCGGTCCGGCCTTTATGTGTTTTATTTACTGATTTTAGTCAAAAGACTTCCTTATTCTTATATTTTTATTTCTTATTTACAACCTTGCTGCATTTTTAAACCAACTTCTGGAAAGTTCCCCATTTTTACAGTTTTAAATCAGATTCTTACATGAGATTTATTTATTTAAAAGTATCAGAAATATATTTATCACATACAGGGTATAGTGTTTATATCACTGCATGAAATATAATTTATATATATGGATGGATGGATGAGTGGGTGGGAGGGTGGATGGATGGGTGGATGGATGAGTGGATGGATGGGTGGATGGATGGATGGGTAGATGGATTGATGGATGGATGAGTGGATGGATGGATGGATGGATGGATGGATGGATGGATGGATGGATGGATGAGTGGATAAGTGAATGGATGGATGGATGGATGGATGGATGGATGGATGGATGGATCGTGGGGATCTGCTGGATCCTGCCCCAGATCTTCAGTCAGAAACCAGGGGTCCACCTTGGACAGGTCACCAGGCCGTCACAGGGTGATGTCAGATGTTTTTCATGTTAGTTTCAGAACACCTATTTAACTTTTATTAAAATCAGAATATGAAGCCAGTTTTAACCAAAACAAACAAACAAAGGATTAATTACATGTTCCTCCTTTAACACAATCTGAAGCTGAAACAGGTCCACCAAAACATCAAAAAAAAAACACAGCACCGCCGTCTCTATGTCCGTCCAGGAAGTCCAGGTGATCAACAACCCCCAACCACCCTCTTCACCACTTCCTGTTTGAATTCTTCTGGAGGGATGCCGCGGGTTTCCCAAGGCAGCAGATAAAGTCTCTCCAGCGGGTCCTCGGTCCACCCCGGGACCTCACACGCAGATGTCCAAACCATGTCAGCAGATGAGGAGAAGCAGCAGAACTTCCCACCTAACCTTTAAGTGAGGACCAAGTCACCCTGCAGAGAAAACCCACTTCACAGCTGAGAGTAGGAACATCTTCACCACAACGGTTCCACCTCAGTTCCACCCTTTCACAACTGAGGACCACGGTCTAAGATGTCAAGGTGATGACCTTCATCTCCAAACCTCTACCAGTCAGTAGAAGATCACAGTCTGATGAACATCATCCACAAAAGGAAGATATGGAGACCAAAACTCAGGAACCTGGACAGTGTCTGGTGAGGTGGAAGCTCTCTAAATGACATGTTTTCAGACTCGGGCCGCCCAAACTTTATAACAAGATTATTTTTTTATCTCCAACTTTTCAGCGTGGCTGTAACTTCTGACACCCAAACATGTGACATCAAGCTCATTTTTATTTTCTTGTTCAAAATATATCTCCTTTAATAAAAGCAAAAGTAGTGATCCAAACACAGAACCCTGTGGAGCTCCACAACTAACTTTGACATATGAGGAAGACTCATCTGTCATCTGAACTAACTGGAATTGTTTTGTTTTATAAAATATGAAGACATAAATTAATTCAACAGAGATCTTTAACAGGACAATTATAAACACACGTTTGAGCCCATGAGGAGATTAATAACTTTTGCCAGTTGATTTGAAACAAGTTTCAGCTCAAAAAATTTAGAGAAAAAAGTAGGTGATTAGATTATAGGTCGATAATTAGCACCTCTAAATCGAGACAGTTTTTTTTTAAATTATTTTATTTTTTATTTTTTTGCATGTTTGTTTTCATTACAGCCACCTAAAAAATCCAGAGATTACATTTATCTATGAAAGGATTCTCCTTCATATAACAGATACAACATTGATTTGTTTTGTTTGCTATCTTATCAGCTAGCCTCGCCAGTATCTACTTTTTTTTTTTTTTTAAAGAAAACAGTTCGGTTTTTTTTTTGGACATACTTTGGTCATTTCTTCAGGAGTTGTGATTTGCAGGTGGGTCCATGGGTTTTATGACCAGAGACCATAAATGCAAGATTATTTCCACAACCCAAGGGTCCGGCTATAACCTCCCTGGGTTGGGTCACGCCAGGCTTGTCAACCTGGCTGCAGTTGGCATGGTGATCTTGGTACTGGGTTTTCACGCCTCTTACCTCTTCATGTTCACTTGTAATCATTTGTTTGTTAAGACTCCTTTTTATGTGGCAGCCCAAGGAGCTGGGTCGTAACATAAATTTGGGGTCTCGTCCGGGAGCTTCTTGTGGAGACTGAATTTGGGGGCTTGGGGGGGGGTGTTGGATTTTGGAGTTCCACGTTCCAGATTATGACCTCTGTTTATACCTCACAAGTGAAGTCGGTAACCCCAAGCACCAACACGGTTTACTGGTTTCTTTAGTTGTTTATTTAGCCTGCGTTGAACTGCATTGGTTCTATTTATAGCACACATTTAGTTAACTTTTTGTATGTTCAACTTCGTTAAATTCTTTACTGATTTATTTTCTTGTTGTACCGGTGCAGGCAGGGGGTCCAGCTGTTTTATATGACTGGGACCGAACCAACATCAGCCTCATCATGGGGGGTGAGGGGTGGAGTGACATATTTATTTGTGTTAAATATTTGATTGTTTTTGGTTTGGGGTTATTTGCTTAATTTTGTTTGGTTTTTTTATGAAGTGTAAATAACTTGACTGTTAAACCAGATAGATAGATAGATAGATAGATAGATAGATAGATAGATAGATAGATAGATAGATAGATAGATAGATAGATAG
>JAOWBL010064441.1:0-21455 GCA_028564865.1 Zenarchopterus dispar
AGCGAACACACACACACACACACACACACACACACACACACACACACACACACACACACACACACACAGAGCTCACAATGCAGCACTGTCATTTCACTGTAATGGCCAGCAAAAGCACACAAACTCCAGCTCCTGTCAGTTCCCCTGGCGATCATCAAAGCTCGCAGCTATTGGATATGATCCATGGCACGTCCCTGAGAGGTGGCCAAGAGGATGAAGAAATAAGCTCTGGAGGAATTCAAAGCCTTCTCACTCTGCTGCCGGCCACCCTGTCGATGCACAAAGGACTTCATATCTGAGCCACTTTCAGGTCTTCTACTGCAGCCATGGCTAAGCTTGTGTGTGAAATTCAACATCAAAAATTATATAAAAAAATGTTTTCCCTTCCAGAATTTAATCTTTACAGAACATTCATTGAGGGCTTCACTTAAATGCCAGAGGCACTTCTGGGGATACAAAATGCTGTGACTTTGACCCTGACTATTTGCTACATCAGCAGCAGCAAAAACAGCATCTTCTATTTAACTAGTGTACTAATATGAATTTCAGATGCTGGCTTATTTCCCTGATGTCTGTTCCCTTCTGCCTCGGGGAGGAGTGAGCTCCGGGGACGTCGCAGCGGCTGTTAGCAAAAATAAAACCTTTGTGATTTGATTTTATTTATTTTTTTAATGAGCATTCCCAGATTTTTCTGCAAAACTGAACGCACATTCATTTCAAGATGGGACAGAAACACTCATTAGGCTCATTAAAGACTTTGAGCAGAACTAAAATAAAGGGGGAGTCTGGTTTTATTTTACAGTGATGCTCATGGTATTGATTTATTCAGCATGTTCTAGATTCAGCAGCTGTGAACTGCGGACCGTCCTCCCACTGCCATAACAAGAGGTCTGTCATGCTCTGTGCTTTTTATTCACTGTCATGACAAGTGCTGGGACAGCAGCAACATGGTCAATTACTGCCATTCATCAATTGATTTTCACTACATAGTGATCAGTCTTAACAACCACAATGCTCTTCTTCTTCCTCCACTTCAACACTCCACGGTGAACAGTTGGTTCAATACGGTGATATATAATACACCAAGGTCATCAGAAACAAGCAGGGGGAGCAGAGGCTCTCATTCTTCATGACTGCCATACAAATACGATAAGTTATTTTGGGAATAACGTTATCTTACAGCTGAATGAATGCTGTCACAACTTTATCATAAGGTACAGTCACACTAAAAAATCACAAACAAAAATAGATATGTGGCCTCAAAAGACATTATATGCACAATACCATGAAACAATCAACTTAACAAAAATGAATACTTTCACATAGGCAATTTAAATGAACTATAGTTCTAAAAACTAGCGCAAATGAAAAAGATTTTTAGAGAGTAAAGTAAGTTATGTTTCTGTCTATAAAAGCATCACATCCACAAAATCCATTTTAAAAAAGCACTCAAAAAGGTTTACTACGTGAGGAAACTCAAGTTTGATTGTGCCTGGTTCTGATTCTGAATTCCACTTTTGACTACAAATTAGCTAATGAACTTCTGGCATCTCCAACAGTTTGGGGAAATGATGAGTGTGTTCAATCTGTGGGCCACCAGCCATGCACCTGGTGAGACTAATGGCTCTCCACAGGCCAGAAAATGTGACAATGAACTGAACACAGAGCAGAGACACAGAAGCAAGAAGGATAGAAGAATAAGTCACTATTTAGAGGAGAACATTACTCCATTATGTATTTTATAGAAACAAAGAGGTCAGAATAGACCACTAGCTCTAAAGCTTACACTCATGTTTTATGATCTTCTAGTCTAATGAAAATAACCTGTAACAACCAGCATCAGTGTAATTATTGCTTCTATACTCCACTAAGTGTTTGAAATGAAGATGGATGAAATAAAGAATAAAAATTAAGAATAAATTCTGGGTCCTGTATATGTTTCTGGGATCCAGCAGGACTCACCTTCACAGGACTTCCTCAGAGCTGCTGCAGTGACGATTTTCCCCCTCGTTTTTAATCATATGAGCGGTAATATGTAGGAAGTGTTCTTCTCACCTCAAACATGAGTCAGGATAGCGTCTCAGCAGATGGTCTGATGTTGCAGTTCCTCGGACGGAACTCAGCAGAGGACCTCTCAGGATCGGACATGACATTTAATCTCCTCGATAACTCAGTCAAACATCAACAGCAGCGTGTTTTGTTTTTTTTTTCTTTTCTGGAAAGCTGTCCTATGCTTTCACTAGCAGACAAGTGAGGTTAGTTTGTCGATCCCATTAGCTCGTACAGTGTATGTGATGTTCAATAATCTGCTCTAGTCTACTGTACCGCATATAAACCGCTACAAGCTTCTGGCTTTCAGCCGGGGAAGGAGGAGGAGGACTGGTGGCAACGGCGTTCCCAGAGCTCAGCCTTCACACAGACCCTTCTTCCTATAGTCCTTCCTGTAATCTGTTCAGTTCAAAACGTGAATGTGATCCATGCAGGGTGGAGTGGGGGTCGGGGGAGGGGGGGTCGGACCGTCCTTTCTGTCGCTTGTCCGATGAGAAGAAGAGTGTTTGACGCTGCGGAGAGGCAGCGCCGCACCGTGCGCCCTGCGCTCCGTCACGGACCAACAGCACTGCCTGCTGAGCTTAAAGCGACACAGCAGAGCTCACGGAGGCGCAGTGGTCTCCGATACGCGCTCTGCGGGGCCACATAGGTGAGCCTTGCTGGGGAGGTGACCTTCTCCCTGTTGAAAAGAAAATAATCATTAAAAACAAAGTTGTTTCAACATACCAAAGATCGGTTCATTTAAAGTGTTGGAGTAACTTACACTTTCACCTGCTCACGGACAGGGCGAGTGTAGTAGCTGTTATTGGGAGAAAAGAGGGATCCACCCCAGATCCATCACTCATTTCTTTCAGTTAAAACCAAGCTGGCTGAAGTTACACAGTGTAGTGCTCAGTAATTGTGTCTCTGCATGTGGAAAATGAACTGCAGAAATGTCCTCAAAAATTAACTATGAGGCAAGAAAACTTGGAGAAGGGGGGGGGGGTATTTTTTGTAATGACTGACTTGGTAAAAACAAGCCCAACCTGCTTTAACAATAATAACTTCCAAAAGATGGTCTTTCAAAACTCTGCATTAGATCTAAACATTCAGGGGGAATTGTTTGGATAGTTCTTCTCTCCAGAGCTGATTCAGTTCTGATATATTTGTAGGATTTGTTGTGTACTCCTTTTGAAGTCAGGTCTGCAGCATCCCTGGGGTTAAGGTCTGCTGTCTGACTGAGCCTCTCTAAAAGGCAGATTTTCTTTTACTTTTTTTTTTCTTTTGAAGCCACCTGCTGCATCACTTAGCTTCTACAAGCTTTAGCTGTCAGACACCTTGACAATATCCTGCAGAATACTTTGGTAAACCTGTGAATCCATTTCACCCTCTATGACGATGGGGCTAAGATCCAAGGCAGCAAATTAACCCAAATCACGATGCTATGCATCAGCATACTTTACCACTGGGATAATGCTGTGATGTAGATAAGCTGTTCCCTTTTTTCACCACCTTGAGTATTCTCCTCAAACAATTCAGCTTTTGTTATATCAGTGTACAAAATTTTTCATGGTAGTGTTGAAGACTGGTGCTCTTTGGCAAATTTCAGGTATGCAGCAGAGTTTATTAATCTATTTGTTTTCCTTTTGGGGGAGAGCAGTGGTTTCCTCCACTGTGTTCTGGGATGGACAGCCTGCCTGTTCAATGACTTGCCTATGGTGGGTTCATGAACATACATTTGAGAGTTACAGTGACATCTACATGCCTTTAGCTTGTTTTAAGGGTTCTTCTTTACTTCATAGAGGATTCTCTATTGTGTTTTTGGAGCCTTTTTTGGCTGGGCAAATATTAATTAGAAGAGCAGCCACTGTAATAAGATGATGGATGGATGCCTCAACACTTTGAGATGACTTTGTATCCCTTTGTAGCCTTTTGCAGACAAACTATGCTTGGTCATATGTCCTCAAAGCTCTTCTCTCAGTGCAGTTTACAGATGCTTCTTGTAAACAGCAAACAAAATTTTTAAGTGTATTTTGTCATTCAGATAAACTCTAAACCACACCTCCAAACTCATTACATTAATTGGACTCTAGGGCTGCAAACTGGTGACAATTATCCATCACTGAAGTAGTTATTCTACGGGTTCACTTTATCTATCTATCTTTCTGCATGCCTTCTAGCTTGCCAAAAAAAAAAACCCATCCTTTCTGTCACATTGTGATTAATACTCAGTGTTTTTTTCATCTTTGCTTGTCTTTGCACTCTAATTTTAATCCTTTCGGCTTCGCCCCTCTCAAACCCACCTCCAGATGTTCAGTCGTGTGTGTCCCTGCTGCATGCTGGATTTCTAGATCAGACTGATCATCCATTCTGTTTAACCGCAAGTCCATTTGTCTTTAAACTGTCCTCCTCAATCACTTTTATGGTTCTGTCCCAGACAGTCACTGCTGTCAAATATATTGCTTAGAGCAGTTGCATTACATTGATCTTTGGGAACATGTGCACAAATAGGCATCCACATGCAGGCATAGACCTCTTTAATACAGATAAGTCATGGGGGATTTCAAAATTTCAAGTCTGCCCATCTAATCAAGCAATCACTGTTAATGAAGGGGTATTGTGGGGTTGAAGAATAATTTGAAATTGTTATTTAAAGGCTTTGTACTTCTTTCCTGCTGTAACACCTGCCATCTGTGTAATCCAGTCAGTTATTACTAGTTTCATGCTGGTCTGTCCTTTAGGGCTGGTGTGCTGACTCAGCGTTGATGACTCTGCATATTTTAGCAGCATCAATTCAGGGGTTGCAGTTTGCGTGGTTGCCTGGTAGCGCTGTCATCTACAATTATCTCTTCTACATGTTGACTCAGCTGCTGACAAACTTAGAGGCACACTTTTGAAACCACGAGCAAGTAGAGGCAATATTACTCATGCTGAATCAGGCAGGCAAGAGCAGGACAGCAGCGCGGCAACACTGAAATTCGCAGGTCATTACATAAAGAAGGGAACTGGATTTTGCCAGTTTGATTTTATAAACTGCTCTATTTGATTTTGAAGACGGATGCAAAACCTCTCTCCTGTTTTAAATTTATTTTGCAAGGATATACACATGGATTAGAGGTCAGACAGGCATACAGTGAAAGATATAAAACTGAAGGCATCACAAGACACCAGTCAAAGCATGTGTGCATTGTGAGCTAGTCTGCATGTGACAGACACTGGTTTATCTCCCCCTCCATGCAGAAAACAGAACTAAATAGAGAATAATTGGCTCATTGTGCTAAATCTCTGCTCTCTCATGGGGATACATTGGTGGCAGACTGAAAGGGGAGAAACATTTTTCACATTGTGAATGTCTTGTGTCATGTCAGCATTTGATGAATGAAGAGCCCAGATAGCACATAGATTGGCAAAAAAACAAAAAAAAAAACCTCAGCCACTGAGAAATTATTCTCTTTGATACCTCAGTGACTGACAGGAGTATTTATTGATGCAGAAAAACAACACATACAGTATCTCAAGCAAGAAATATGTCTTTCAAAAATAATTTTGTCTGGGCCCACACACAAATGCATTGTATTCTTGAAAGAGTTTCTGCCAAGATATTATTCTGGCTTTTGTGCTGTAAAATGAACCTTGTGAGAAATCTGAGGGAGATGCAGTACAGAATGAACTTTAATATTGTGAATTTACATGAAACAATACAACACAAACCATGTATCACACCTTTTCAATCTGACACGGTAAGTAAGTGGGAGATGTACCCTTTGCTGTCAGCTAGTCATCTACAATGCTCAACACAGGGACTTGGAACAGATGTTAGAAGTCAATATGCACCTCATTTTCAATGACTAACTTTCAGTGTCAGGTTACACAGTGGAAACTCAAAAAATATCAACACCTACACCTTTCACCAGCACTTGTTAGAGAGCCATTGTGGCTGTTTTATAGCTATGTTTTGAGGCACTTCAGGGATAATAAATCATCAAAATTGCTGGTGGTCCACCTGAGAGAAGTTGACATGAGTACTACATGTAAGTATACCGGTGTGGAGGCGGTTTAATTTCACACAAATGTGATTGTGAGAAGGAGGTGGAAGTATAGAGAAGAAGATGATGTTCCTTTCTAAACATGTTCTCTAATTACACCTGCATGTGAGATGGGCACAATAATTCAAAACTTTACAGCTTTATGAGTAAGTCATTATGGCATTTGTTTAAAAAGTATATATCAGACAACATTTTAAAAATTTCTGAAAGTATTTGCCCAAACTATATTCTTCAAAATCTAGACTCTACATTGAACATCATGGCACTGAAACCCCACTGATCAAGGTTTTATTTTTATTTTTAAGGTTTTATATGTATTTTATATAAAACCTGATTCACATCGGTTCTGATATTGCTTGATATTGGTTCTGCCTTTAATACTGTGGACTACAAAGTCCTACTTAACAGACTGGAAAACTGGATGTGGTTATCAAATGCAGTTCTCAATGGCTTAAATTCATATCTTGAAGTCAGTAGTGTTATTGTTTTCATTGTGCTCACACATGACCTGTGGAGTTCATCAGTGCGTTAGGACCATTGTTATCCAGTCTTCACATGCTTCCTTTAGGTTAAATCATACATGACAACAGTGTTGCTTACCATAGCTATGCAGACAATCTTCGGATGTACTTGGTTCTTCTACCCAAACAACTCTGGTCCATTAGACTCACCTTTGTCAACAAGTGCTTGGAGCAAGTGAATAGCTGGAATACAATCAATATTCCTTTAATTAAATCAAGACAACGCAGAAATAATTCTGTTCATCACCAAAGCTAAAAGAATAGGAGTTGCTGTCCGGCTTGAATCCAGAAGTGTCAAGGGAAAAACACGGATTAGAAATCTTGGAGTTTTACATGACGTAGACATGAGCTTGAAGGTTGTTGTGATGGAAATATTAGTCTTGGCCACTCTATGACCTAGGCCATAGGTACAGTTTACGGAAATTCACATCTTTGTCCTCAGTCTGGTGTCCTAACATACCAACCAACATGATGCTAATGCTACTGCTACATCACATACTGATGCTTTCTCCAGACATCCTAGGAGTTCAAATTATTTTTCAGTGGCAGGGGAGAGGAGGTTCCTTTCAGACATACAGATTACCGGGGCAACATTTGGTATCGGGAGATGTTAACTTCAGTTCCTGGGTTTGGTATAACAAATAGTTGTTACATATGTTCTGCTCTGCCCCATTTTGCTCCTGGCTCGCTTCCATTGACTCCTCGTCCCCTTACAGACCCAGAAACACTGGGGGTGTTAATTGCTTTTGCTGTGGGGGTTCATGATGCTATACAAGATGCTGACAGTTAAATGAGGGTTGTTAATATTTGTCGTGTGCTCCAAACATATAATGTGTCCATTCCTTTGTTATTCAAGTTCGAAATGTTACAACGCAACTAACTGATGCCAAGGCTTTTTCACCTGTGTTTAGCGTAAATCCCATGGTTTATAAGGCTATCATGTGTTTCCATCATTGGTGTCCATCTGGTGGTTATCTGTTAGGCCACAGTGTGTGTGTTTTCACTCAGAACGTGACTTGTGGAGTGGTTCATCGGGGACATGATGTCTGCTTTCATGAAATGGATGTTCCTTATGTGTCATTTTTGAACATCTCTGAATTATTAACCCCCCAAAAGGATCTGGGGATTATTGACAATCCACAAGTATTTTTTTCCAAATTCAGATGAATTTGGCTGTCTATGATGTCAAGTATTGGTTTGTAGCATGCATGCATACCAGGCCTTACCTCCAAATTGGTGTGGTACATGTTATCTGACAAGGGTTTTACTTCACACTGGCATTTATAAAAGACTGTTGTACCATCACACTAATTATCCACACTTTTATTCCACCCTCCATATTTCCACTCATGACCTCACACATCCCATGGATTGTGTTTCCCTGGGGGAAAATTTTTGGGGGCGGGGGTTCTCGCTCCTTGGTGGGCTACAGTTAATTTGTCTCACCACATTGATGCTCTGGCTCTAGACTTTGAAAACGTGATGGCTCTGGCCACTGATGGGTTCCAGGCTCTCTCAGTTGAAGTGAAGGCCCTTTGTAATGATGCATTGCAGAATAGATTACTGGCACCCCAGGGCAGTGTTTGTCATGTTATTAGTTATTAGTGATAATATGACTCATGTGGTATCACTCTTAAACGCTCTTCTTCATGTAGAAAAAGCCCATGAACTCCCTGTGACTTGGGGTTTTTATGCATGGGCGTGGGTGGCTGACCTCTGGTACTCTGTGATACTGAAACTGTGTGCTCCATTTTTGATCCTTTCATGTATGATTCTGTTTTTTTGTTGTTGTTGTTGTTGTTGCATTTTTCTTCGTGTATATAGACTGATAATGAGGACTGTTGAAACTTCATACATGCGCTCTCATAATCTTTTTGCAGCCCCTACACACACCCCCCCTTATCTAGATATTAACTGGTGTGAAGTGTCCATATGCTCTGACTCCGGTTCTGAGGCTGAACTGTGATGTGTTTCACATTTTGTTCATGATTAGTCATTATTATTCACATTCATTATAGGTTGATTTAAATTTTGGTCTGTTAGTTTAGTTTTCTTTTCATTTGTACTATAATCACTGTATTTCTGTAGTTAGTGGTTGTCTGGTGTTTCCCCAGTGGGGTTTTACCCGATAGTGAGTATAGTTAGTACCTCCCAAGTCTCGTACTAGCTCTTAGTCATTTTTGGGGCGAGAGGTTTGGCTTGGAGGAGACTGTAAAGGTAAATTAGGCTGGTTTTTGTTTTCCTTCTTAGCTGACATCTTGTGTGCTTTTGTGGACTACCTTCAAAGCAGCATACTTTCCCCCTGTAGTTTAGCAAGATTCTTTATTTTACTCAATTATTTATTCCTGATATTACAATCATCTCTGTATTTTATGCTCATTAAGATTTTAAGGTTAATACATACTCACACAGATTTTGCTTTTATAGTTACAAACAAAAAAGTAGGGAATTGTGATGGAAATATTAGCCTTGACCAATCTGAGCTAGGTCATGAGTACAGTTTACGTAAATTCATATCTTTGTCCTTGGTTTGGTGTCCAGTAAATCTTTGTCAGTGATCTTTTGTTTCACTTAGATGCAAGATTGTTATTAAGGTCAGCACGACATACAAGTTAATCTAGAAGCTTCTGCAATCACTTAAAATCTCTGTCTGTTCTGTATTACTTTGTCATTTCTACATCAAATCTTCTGATGTAAGGTTTGACCCTTTGCGTGGAAATGTCATGTTAAATCTGCTGAACTTGGACCATCTCTCAAGTCTTTATTTTTTTATTAAGTTAGGACTCTCAGTCTGGCCCAAATAGTCACCCTGGTGGTTAAAACATATGATATAGAGGTATTAGTAGGTTTTTTCCACAACAGTTGTAACTGTAAATCAGCCTTTTACCACCTGAAGCAAACATAAAAAACCCCAGATATTTCATGTTCAAAGAAATTACGAGAACCTCATATATGCTATTATCTGCATCAGACTTGACTATTGTACAGCTTTTCTATCAGACTATTAGACAATCAACCTTCAGATCATTCAAAACTCTGCTCTCTGCTGGCTTTAACAAAATCCTTACACTGGTAACCAGTTACATACCAAGTATACTTCAAACTGCTGTTGTCAGTTTTGAAATTGATTCATTATATATGGTTAAAATACATTTTTGATCTCATTGTAGAACATAAAGAAAGTGGGGCTTTAAGAGCTGTAGGTGGCAGTCAGATAGTGGCCCCTTGAAGTAAAACCAAATAGGTTAAAAATGCATTTAGCTACTAATCTGCACTCAGATGAAATAAACTTCTTATTGATGTTAAATGTATTTTTTAAAGCTGAAATGACAATCTCCTGTTTTC
Source organism: Zenarchopterus dispar (assembly GCA_028564865.1). Classification (NCBI taxonomy): domain Eukaryota; kingdom Metazoa; phylum Chordata; class Actinopteri; order Beloniformes; family Zenarchopteridae; genus Zenarchopterus; species Zenarchopterus dispar. The sequence goes on from JAOWBL010064441.1 coordinate 9,941, forward strand.
CCATTCCTGTTTCATATTTAATTTTAACCTGCACATATTGTTGCATGAAAGTCTGCTGTTTTACCTTATCAATTTTGAGCTTTATTTAATTACATTTACATCTAAATATATTTTATTCATGTTATTATTCATGGTATAGTATATAGTATAGTAAATATTCATTTTATTTTAATTCATATGCTGTTTTTATGAATTTCATTATTTTTCTATTCTTTTCATCTTAATAACTTTAAGAAACATGTTTAGTTGGTTTTGTGGATGAAATGTGTTATACGAATAAAACAATTATGTATTGGTCCTCCATCCTCCTCAGATGGATTATATCAGAAAAGTAAAAAGAAAGCACACCAAGCAATCCAGAGAGATTACAATTTAATCAAGAAAAACAGAGGGGAAACTACAGGGGATCAGGATAAGTGTTGAAATTGAATCAGCGACTGAACAGCAGGAAACTAAGAATGCAATTCAACAAGTATTCATAAACATCAGATCCTATATTTGGATGTGGTGGAAGAGAGTCTCTGAGGAGAAGCTATAGTTACAGATACAGTACAGCAAAATGCATGAAAACCTAAACTTTACAGCTGCTTGTCATAAAAAATGTGATCTTATGTCAATTCTAGATGCTAACCCAAAGAAAATCTGAAAGAGGATGAAAGATGCACCTGACAGAAAGGGATCTGTCAACTGCAGGAAAATAGTCCAAAGCACACCAGCTGCCTCTTGGAAGTTTTTTTTTGTTTTGTTTTGTTTTGTGTTTGTTGTTGTTGTTGTTGGGGGGTTGCCCATGAAGGGAAAAAAAACATCAAAGTCTTGACACTAGCCCTTACAGAGCTCTGACCTAAATCCCTCAGATCACCAATGGGATGCCATGTGGAAAAATGTTATAGATTCCTTTTTCTTAAGTACATAGATGGATTAAAGGAAACTGTCAACACAGCTTTCATGGAAAGTAAATGATTCCTTGGCTACATCTGCTGTGTTGTCAAAACAAGTAGACCTAAATTGCAGAAGGGGAAGAAAGATGCCTTGAGAGTCTATAAGTAGAGCTGTGGGTGATGAAATGATGTGGTGGAGGCTGAAGAAAAAGCTGAGGTTGTTATTTCCCCAGTTTCAGAGACATCCACTGCAGATGTCTGGTTTCTCTCAATTGTAATGTATCTGAATTATAGTCAGTCATTGCTGCCCAAAGCAGCCACAAATGCACTTCACAAGCTCAAATGCAAAAGTGCTTCCGCAAACATAAATCATAAATTGCTAACAAAGTGCATTCAAAAATGTTGTGACTAATTGAATGTAGGTCCTATTGACTGTTTTTTGCTGAACTAAAGAAAATTGAATTGTATCACATTCAAACAATACTTGGTACTCCACTTGGACAACTGTAGCGTTAGCTACAAATGCATCCCCACAGGTCAGCTATTATTTGAACCAGAGCAGCACAGATGAAGCATTGCACCCGATGAATGTCGTGGGTGCTATTGCAGCATTTAACTCAGGCCTGCTGAACAGCTACATTTAGAGCTTGTGGAAATGTGTGACAGTCTTGCCAGAAGTGCAAGATTATGAGGTCACTTTGTAATTAATTAAGAATAGAAGTAGAGATGTCTGTTTTCAGTCAGTAAACTAATAAATCAATGAACACTGGCAGTTTCATAGCACCAGATTTGCCAAACTTATTAATGTATGTATATGAAGTGTTTGTTTGACAAAGTTTTCAGAAATGGTATAGTTATATCTTCTAGGTACTTGCCTGATACAAAGTAGATTTGCAGATTCAGAACCTTTCAGACCCATATTGACGACCCCTGAAGGGATCAACACTGCAATTTGTCCAGTATGACACATTCAGCAGTGACATTGATGGAGTACATGTGGGTTTTTACTGGTAGTCGCTCTGGTTATAATGTCTCACAGATTTAAAAAAAAAAAAAGTACCTTTGTGGAACATTTCTTATTGATTGGAAACAGAAATAACACAATCAATGACTGTACCAGCTGTACAATCTGTTTGACCTTTCAGCTAATAAACACTTGTCTACTACTCGGCACAAAGCTTTTAACAATCAGCTGCAATTACGTAAATAAATTTTCCCCTCTTCAAGTTCAGTACCATGATTTCTGTGTTTTTTAAATGTCAAATGGATTTTAGTTTGTGTTCTTGTCCTTCCTGGGCAAGTAAAGATAAAGTTTACATTTTTATATTGAGCTTTAAACTACTGACTTTGTTGTGAATAATTGGACCGCCCTCGGATTCATTAATAATGAGAGAGCAATTATAAATGTCACTTTTATAGAATAATAATTTTAAACAAATTTTAAATCTATAAATCTAAGTTTATCTTTTCTTCTGTCGTCTTCAACTAGTCCTTTAAAGATTAAGATTCAGAGCACATTATCAGCGGACAAATTTTTAACAAAGTAGCTCCAAAGTAACCTCGACACCGATCATCATAGTGTCTAGTTGTGTCAAGAACCTAACAGAAACAACAATCATGATGTGTCTTTATTATTTAATATTTTTGACTAATTGTCATGTTTTTGATGTACTTGCAATTGTTTCTTTCTTTCTTTCTTTTTATTGTCATTTCATGTTTCTAAGTGGCGCTACTTTATATGCCTTTGTAGTCTTGGTTTGGTTTTTAAATGACAATTTTGTCTCTTTGTTTTAATTGTATGTTATGATTTTTGTGCTAGTGTTTTTAAGCTGCAGCACTTCCCAGGGGTCCAGGGCAACTTTTGGCTCATTTTAGCAGCACTTTTAATTTATAATCTCCACTTTAAGCAGCAATGCCTCTGAGTTTTCCCACCTACATATTCTTTCTGTTTTTATCAAATGTAGGTCTTTGCAGTACCTTGTGACTAGAAACTTGCCACATAGTGTTGCAGATAGTTGTTTCAAGCTACAATACTAAAATTAGTCTGCTTATTAGAAATTGTACCTAGAAGTATCAGACAGCAGCAGTTACACAATTATACATATTTATATACCGTATTTCTCCTAATTAACGCACCTGGGCATGTAGCAAATTACAGGCAGGGCGCCTCTATTTAAGACCTAATTATGCAAGTTCTTCAATGTTAGGATTTAAAACAATAAGATGTCACAAAAAATGTCTAACATACACGAATTATTTAAAAAAAAACCTACCACAATCGTTCTCTATTTGGTTGTTAAATATGATAAATGATCGTGCTCATCCACATAGCATATTGCTAATTTATATGTAAATACAACAAAATTTGTTTAAAGAATTAACTTTCTTATCAGCACTTTTTTTCGATATATACATATCGGTAATTTAAAAAAAAAAGAAGACTGAAAAAAAAATCCTATACACCACAGATAGCAAATATTAACAAAACTTCAGCCAGTAGCGCGTCCTAATCATGTACTCTTGTTGACGTCATGTATAATGTAAACAAAGCGCTGTTAAAGTGACAGTCACGCTAAATTTAAATATCCAATCCGTGAAATACTGCATAAGAGTAGGACATTTTGAGCAAGTTAAGTGTCTGTCTCTACAAATCATAACTCTTGATCGTAACTGTGATCAATTTTTATCCAAACTGGCATAAAAATAATAACTGCACCCTGGCCTTGTTGGTGGGGGCGTGTCTATTAGAGCAGGAGCGTTAATTAGGAGAAATACAGTATGTGTATTATTTTAGATACTGTTAACACACACACATCTTAGTGTTTATAGTATGGATATTTTCTCATACTTCTGAATATCTGAATGTGTATATCTTCCATTAAGACCAGTATAGCATGTGTTTTGCATTTTTGCAGAACATGATTTTTATTTCAGCTCACATAGTAATGTTTAGAGCATCCTCACCAGCTGCATGACATCTTCATTTTAGCTGCGATTAGAGCAACACTCCAGCACGTTGCCTATTGTTCCTTTATCAATGAAACTGTTCTCAGCTAAAAATAATTATAGAAAATAATGTCATTTACATCAAAGCTTATAATATACCTTACCTGTTCTGATCATGAGTTTATTGTAATTTCTGCAACATCATATGACTGCCCTCAAGTTCCTTCTAGTTTACTCTCCATTGTCCCTCTATGAAGCATTTCAACCAGGGATTGTGCAAAGCTTTATGTATTCATGACCATTACTGAAGGGAAAGGTTTTTGCAAAATACTGCACAGACAACAGGTGTGCCCTAGCAGAAACTCTAGTGATATGAATAAACACAAGCAGCTCTGATGTAAAGGTTCTGCAGTACACAGGCTGTGCAGAAACAACGCTACAGGTTTGAAGCCATCTTCATACCCAAGGCTCTTTCAGGCAGTACATGGGACTAGCATGACATACTGGGTTGTTGCATGTCAGATGATGATGAAATGTCCTATAGGTAATGTAGAGGACAAGGTTGTAAAACAACGAAGGCTCTGGCTCATCTGTTGCTCACAAATCCCAGGAGGAAGTAGCAGGTGGAATGAGATTTACTGAAGTAGCAGCACCTCATCCATTAAACCTGGTGATGGCTGTTGACATTAATAATTCAATGGTCCCTTTGAAAACTACAAAAAATATCTTGCATTATTTAAAAGGCTCACTCAATTTATTAGAGACATCTATTAATGATGAACTTGTCTTAAGCATTTAACTTAAATTTCTAGCAGTAAAACTTCAATAATCAACAGATTTTTAAAATCTTTTTTTATTGTCAGTTATACACCCCACAGAAAATGTTCTGCAGGGAAGACAGAGGCTGGGAAATCAACCACGTGCTGTAATTGCTATTCAGGAGGTGTCTCAATGTCGCTACTGCAGCATGGGGTAGCATTACTGGAGACCTACATCTTTCAGTCATGATGAAAAAATAATGACTCTTTCACTAAGTTTCATTTTATCCTTTTGACTCTGCTGCCTGCTGCATCTCATCAGACACATCTAACACATTTATTTTGGTCACAAGTCTTGGATGTACTGCTGGGGTCACAGAGTGCTGCAGGTCTTGTGGCTCTGAGTTCATATCTGTTACATACAAGAAATTTTTCTGGAAATTTTGAGAACAAAAGAACCACACAATTAATTTGGGTTGCTTTGAACAACCCAAATTAATCACCAGTACTTCTTTCTTTGTAAAAAACAAAAAACAAAAAAAACAACATGAAAAGGGAAAGAAATAAAGAGAATTAGAAATTGATTTTTTAAAAAGCACCACAATTTTCAATTAGCTTTATTTAATTACTCATGTGTGTTGGAAGTGTGTGAAACTTCTATCTTTTTGCTTGTGTCTGTTTCCTTACCACATAATGTGTGCATATCGCTTGGTTCTTAGTGTAAGTAGTAAAGTGAGGTATTTTGTTTAATGTAGATCAATGCAAGAAAATAATTTGAAAAAAAGCTGTAGATATTACTACAAACTCTTTCCTGGACCACACACATCTTAAAAGTTGAAAAATAACAGTGCCTGCTGTGAAGTGCAACCTCCACACTTTTATGGTATAAGAGGTTGAGCAGGTGAGGTGGAGGGGTGAGGGTCTATTCCAGCTGTCATTGGGCAAAAGGCAGCATGCACCAGTCTGTCACAGGGTCACACATAGATAGAAACAAACAACCACACATTCTCACACTCACTCCTCCTCACAGTTTACAATCATCAGTCAGCCTGTGTGTTTTTGAACTGTGGGAGGAAGCCTGAGTACCTACTGAAAATTTACACAGAAATTTCACCAGCTGGGATTTGAAGTAGTAAAAGAAATGCTGTAATATATAAACTCTGTAATATACCTGAAAACTCTCATGATACATCTTATTTCTGTCTGTCGTTGTAGGTGCACAGACCAAAATAAGTCACATAAAATATCCAATCATGACTCTGTGCACATCTCAGAGTAGAATGTTAAAAAGAAAACATTGTTTAATCAATTCAGCTTATCCATGCTCATCTTTCTAGGAAATGTTTCATCCAACTGCCTTCATAATCCTCTGCTACTCCAGGATTAGAAGCAGTTAAGAGCTTTGTGATATGGAGACTCCAGTTGGTGTGCACAGGTGTGTTGATGGCATACATCAGAGGTCACTTTACTCATGAAACCATGATAAAATACTTTGGTTTTGTTTATTTTGATTGTGGTGATTCATATGATGAGTTTTAAGTGACTGCAACTAATAGACTAATAATTAATACTGCCAGCATTTTCACTTAATCCCACGCTAGTGGAAACAGCTTTTTAAATCTAAACCCATAATGTTTTTGTTCTAGATAGTTAAGTCTTTTTTTTAAATGCAACTAAATCTGTATTTTATTTAGGACAGCATGGTGGCTTAGTGGTTAGCACTGTTGCCTCACAGCAAGATGGTTCGACTCCCAGAAGGAGTCTTTCTGAGTGGAGTTTGGGTGTTCTCCCCGTGCTTGTGTGGGTTTTCTTCCTCCCACAGTCCAAAAACATGTATGTAAGGTTGATTGAGAACTCTGAATTTCCCATAGGTCTGAGTGTCCATGGTTGTTTGTCTATGGATGTGGCCCTCTGGTAGACTGGTGACCTGTCCAGGATGTTTGCCTGCGATGGGCTGGGATTGGTTCCAGCAGACCCCCGTGACCCAGTAACTGGATTCAGCAGGTTTAGAAAATGGATTGATGGATTTTATTCATGATCCCGGCTACACACTTGTAAAATTTTGTAACTGTTTTGCTCATTATTGCCTGTTACAGTGTTGGGTTTCTGTTCTTGTGTTTCTGGATTTTTTTCTCGCTGTTTTACTGCTGTTATCTTGTTTTCTATTTTGTTTACTGGGTTCTTTACTTTCTCATATACTTTGAATGCATGTTCCTTGTGTGTTAAACTCTGATTTGACTTCTCCCATTCACACCTGTGTCTTGTCAGTTCCTGTGAGTATACCACTGTATTTTGTCTTGCCTTTAGTCTTTTCCCTGCCGGTTTAGTTTCTCTTCTGGATTATCTGTGCAACACTTTTGGTTTAAAAGGACTGTTTTACTCCCTCCTGCTATGTTTGGGTCCTCAATTCCTGAATTGTATCAGCTGTATACAGACATAGAAATGTCTTCAAAAGTCCTTGACATCACTTTTGTAGGGGCTCCTGTGACACCACAAGTGTCCAAGACCACATTGTGCAAAGATAAAAAAAACGCCTTCTACAGACATACACGCTTAAATCAATGCCAGCCATGTTTCTGCATCTGTTTATTACACTCAAGAAGTTCATGTCAAAAGCTGACAAGGCTCTCAAACTTTTGATCTGGAAAAATTATTGCTGTAAAATACTAATTAATTCATGAGTTGTAAAAACTGTGGAGAATGACACTTCCTGAGCAAAAACCACTTATTAATTTCCTCACATTTGTCAAACCACGCTGATTTTCTGTCTTTGTTTATCAGAAAATGCTTTTAATTTCTATTTGCTGTGTGACAAAAAAATATTCTTTTAATTGCAGTCTTTTCAAATCACAGGGTGTCAAACTGATTTTCCAGACCCAGAAAACAAGCTTTTCACTAATAAATGCACTTCATTAACAATAACATTATATTAGCAACCACTATCATAACAAATACAGCAAGAGGAATGCATACACACACACACACACACACACACACACACACACACACACACAATGATATTAGATATTGAATAACCTATGTTTAAAATTGTGTGATGTGATTGATGAGACACATTAATTTAAAGTGCTTATATTTCACTTTTTCTATTTATTGGCACTGATTGTGAAAAAAATACAGATTTTGAAAAAAAAAAAAGATCAAAAGCCAGCTCAGTTGTATCACCTCCATCCTGTCTAAACAGGCCCAGGAGAGCTAACCCACATCATGTCGGTGCAATTTGTCTTGGTGACTCGGTGACACCCACCCATCACCCACCCGTCTTTTTCAGCCACTGTCATCATATATAAATTCAGATGACCTTAAAAATGAAGGAAAGATAAATGTCTTTTCCCTTGCCTATGAGCACTCTATTCTCACAGAATCAATATGTGAGCTACAGTTTGATTCCCGTTTTGAGCTTTTCTCTCATTCCTTCAAATACCCACACAGACTCTGAAATGACTGATGGAGCAACTCAGGATGACCACTGTAATGACCGTGTTGGTATAAATGTTGATGTGCCTCTGTGAAAAGAGTGGAGCTGATATTGTTGATGATCTTAATGGGCTGTGCTACAATTTGCAAATTCATGACTCCTAACATGCTCATTGTTTGCACGCTAGACTACACACAACTAGCAACAGCCAGTTTCAATAGGACTCTGCTAGTTAATGTACTGATTACCTTGATATCACAAGTTGTAGCATGTTGGTAAGATGTCCCCATGTACCACAGAGAAATTGTCAGAAAACAAACTTGATCTATGGTCTTTGTACGTTTTCATTGAAGATTTGTTGAAGAACAAATTTCCTCACAGTTAAACCTCAAAACAAGAGTGCATGGTCTCTGTTTTGATAATGAGCTTAACTGAGTTTTCTTCAGTTCTCTTGTTTTGTTAAGTTTTAACCTTAGAAAGTATTTTCCCTGATGTAGGACTTTCTCCTGTTGTAGTTTTCAACACCGGTCTCTCATTTGTCAGTGTATGTATAAAGTCTTGTCTTTCAGTTCTCCCTTGCTGGTTCATCATGTTCTTGTTGCTCTTGCTGAGGTTGTATTCCTTTGTGGTCCTTTCCTTTGCTTCACTTTTACTGCACTGTTCCTCTCTTCTGGGTTTCCTGCTGTGGCACTGTCTTTTGTTTAAAGGAAAGATATTGTGTTAACTAACTCATGCCTTCCTGCATTTGTGTCTAGCTCCTTCCAGCCCTGCTGGCCAATTTGGTTCTCCCTCTCCAGTTGTGAAAAGCTGATGGAGGTGCATGCTGGTTTCCATAGTTGCAAGCGATGCAGATAGCATGATTATATTTAGATTTTTTTTTTTTAACTTGTATATGCACCACCGAAAGATAGTGGAGTCAGACTGGTGGAGATGACAACATTTATGTCACATAGAAAACAATGAATTGGCTTGTGATTACTTCTACATTGGCTTTAGTTTTCAGATCAGGAAACTCCATCCATTTTTGTCATGAAAAAAAAAGCCTTTCTTGTTTCTTTTGATTACCCACTGAGATATGTCAACTACTGTGTGTGTGTGTGTGTGTGTGTGTGTGTGTGAGAGAGAGAGAGAGAGAGAGAGAGATTTTTGTTGATGTTCCCATAAAATATAGAATTCCATCACCTTTAGTCTGCAGATGTGATTTCATCAGAACTGATACTGACATGGTGTGTTTCACTTATTTAAAAAAAATATCGTGACACCCTAATTCATTTTTGCCCATGACAGTATTTGCAGTTGTGATGGAAATAATGTCACATATCCTTCAGGTTTCTGTAGTTTTGTGCTTTTTTTTAGGTGTTCTCTAAGGATCGGTGTAATTTACTTTATTATTATTATTATTATTATTATTATTATTATTATTATTATTATTATTATTATTATTATTATTATTATTATTATTATCAATTCTGTAAAAGGCTGCAAATATTCATACACTGGACTTAAACACACCATGTATAATTTTTTTTTACATTGATTAAATGTATGAAATTTAGAAAGCAGTACATAAAAAAACAACAACAATGGCAACATATTTTAGAGAAACAACAAGACTGACCAAATTTAGATGGTTTTCCACAAAAATATATCTCATCTGAGAAAAGGAACACAAAATGCTATTACCACATCAAGTAGGTAAGAAAATGCAGAAGCTACATCAGCCTTAAGGCCAATTCAATTCCCCAGCTACAAAAACAGATTTAATATGTTGAAATGTTTGTGCAACTTCATGAGGTTAGAGTAGCAAAAGTAATTTATTCCAACAACAAAAGAGACAGAGGAAAAAGGAAAACGCTGTTGTTATGGTGATATGCAGGAAACAATTAGTGAGATAAAAAGCAGACTTTCCTACACACCTACAACTTCTATTCCAGTCTTATACCACAAATCCAATTATTCTCTTTGCAGGAAGTTTCTTTGAATGGGAAACATCAAATTTACTTCTTATGGCACCCTTCAAGATTTACAAAGCAAAACATCCTCTGGGGTACTGGTCATGCGTGTACACCAACTCCAAATTGTATCTAGCTCAATAATAGGATTTTAATTTAGTTTTTATGTCACAGTGCATTATGTGCAGATGTATTTAAATAAGATAAGGAATTTGTAATAAGTCAATACATAAAAGACAGCACATGAAATAAATTACATAATTCAAAATATGCCATGCATTTTCAGTTTGTAATATATATCTAAAATCATAAAATCGTGGTATTTTTGGAGTTTATCTTTTTATAGTGAAAAGAAATTGTCAGAAAGCAATGTGTACACTCCCTGCACACCATTCCTTGAAAAGAAAACTGATGCTATCTCATTTTGAAAACATGCCAACTAATGCTGTGGGCTGTGGCCTCATTACCAGCAGGAGGTGAGCTCTGTTTAGGGACACACTTATTAATACATGCACATCCTAAATAGCCTGAAAGAAGGCTAAAAAAAGAAGAAAGAAAAAAAGCCCTTCATTAAGCAGAACTATGCATGGGGGGTGGCGGCACTGTATCATCCAAACCTCAAAAGCCTTTATCTGTGTATGAATAGTTGTGAATATAAAATGTGACAACATGTAAGTGCTGAAATGAAGACCTTTATGTTTCTTGTTAAAGTACAATGGACAAAACCTGTTGCAATTAAATGTTTAGATGTCTGGTTAAAGTTTCAATGGACTGAAAGTATGAGATTCAAATAATTAAAACTTGTACTTTTCAAGCTGCTAGGACAGTATTTGTTACCCTTGTACTGTACATAAATACACCAAAGTTTTATCTAAAATGTTTTGGTATAGTCTATGGTGTGCTGTCAGGACAAACTTGCCTGATGCTTCAACTCTAAATGATGATTACTTAGCTGAAAGCATACCAAATGAACCAGATATGTGAAAATATCTATAAAAATACCTATAACAAGGGTCACAGAGGAACTGAAGAAGAATTTTTCTTCAAGATCTGTTTCCGAAAAATGAAAATGTGGTCTATGCAAGTCAGCTGCAAAGACAGTATGCAAAAGTGAAAGCCCACATCAAAGAACGAGGCAACAATCGCTGTAGCTCAGTCAATCCACAAACATCGCTGACTTAGTTTTGACAGTGGTTATGATACACAGAGGAATACAAAGATTTTTGGTACTCCCCCGTGCAAATCAAGTTTTAGATGACTAGATTTCCAGATTGTATAATACTAATGATGATGTTGATGTTTTAAGACAAAATCTTCATTATGTCAAAATATGTAAAAAGGGAACTCGGTCATCACAGTCCTCTGGCAAGTAATGCAGAATGTGAAAACATTTTATGCACAGCTGTGGGTTTTCTGGAATGATATATACTCATTCCTTTTGCAGAAGGCTTTTCATTCTGTGAGGTTATTACCACACACACACACACACACACACACACACACACACACACACACACACACACACACACACACACACACACACAC
>JAOWBL010064452.1:0-21452 GCA_028564865.1 Zenarchopterus dispar
TATATATATATATATATATATATATATATATATATATATATATATATATATATATATATACATACACACACACACACTGTAGGCTTCAGTACAATGTCAAGTATAGCAGAATGGCTTAAAGATGTTGATAGTTTTTCTTCTGTAGCTGGAGACTCAAATCTCCACACAGGAGCACAGGGGACCACTCTTCCCTGCCCTCGCTTTTCTTTAGCTTGACATCAAGATAATAGTAGTGAATGAAAGGAATTCAACAGTCCCCCCAGCGCTCTTTTCTTCCCCTCTTCTATTTCCTCCAGTTTATTTCCCTTCTGGACATACTTTTCCTCCTCCTTCACCATGCACGCTTCCTGCTCTACTATCTCTCCCTTCTTTCGTCTCTTTAATGTCTCCCGGTGGATGAGCAGGCCGTGCTAGTGCCGTAAATCCCAGCCCTGTATCTGTCCATCACATCTAATAAAAGTCTTATTTACTCCAGTAAAATCTCAGGCTTCTCACCATGCAAACGCCCCCCCTTCTTTTTTTTTTTTTTTGGTTGGCAGGCTGGGCATGGAACAGATTTGTTGCCATGTACTGCACAAATAATCTTCTCATCCATCTTGTTGCAATCACTCCCTGTGTTGGAGAAACTGATGCACAGCGTGGAGAGGACTGCAGCTCGAATAAAAGGATGGACGCATGCAAGCGGGAGTAGGAAAAGCATCTGCCAATTCACTCGTGACCTTCAGGGTCAATTTGTCTCCTCTTATTAGTTTGTCTCTAAAGAGACATTCCTGTTTTACTTCTTTTCTTGGTAAAGTTTTAACTCAAAAACGGAAAAAAAGACATTTAAACATTTTTTTTTCAGTGTGTTGTATCTATTTTGGACTTTAATAAGTTCTCCCAAGGAAGGGAACTAATGAAAAAGGACAACTTTTCCCTGCTGAAGGATAAGGAAATGTTGAGTACTCAGTCAACGACCATGGATGCCTGTTCTCCTCGCTAACATGCTCTCTGGTGAAGTGGGTCCGGTACCTCCTCAACTGATACTTCTGTTGGTTCTGCCAAGTCAAATCCAGACTGGTTTCTTTTATCAAAGAGGAAAAGAACGAGGCTAAAAGGCGCAATCTGCCACGAGATGATGAATGAAATTGTTTAAAACTCAAATGAGGCACCAACTCGAACTTCCAAGTTGCCTCATGAACTAATACCAAAGTGCCCATGAGCAGTGCTGCCTGTCGAAGATTAGGTTCAGGATGAATGAAAAAAAAAAGGTTCAGGAGGAATGGAAACCACAGTGGCACCTGGATAAGGAGATTTTCTCTTTTTTAACTGACAGGAAATTTGTTTTTAACTGAATTTTTAAGGTTTGTTATAGGAAAAGATTTGTCTGTTTCTTCCTTCTCTACTGGTTATCACAGTTGGTGCAGATCCAGAAGATGGCAGTGAAGAGCTTCTTCTGGTGTCAATAACACACTGATGAAAAATGAGACACAGACTTAGTTTTCATGTTTAAAAAAAAAAAATCTGAATTTTTTTTTTTTTTTAAAGGTTGACTCCTTCATCTTACTAATAGAAACCTTTGTGACTGAAATGCTGACTTTTGTTTCCAAATTCACAGGTGAAAAAGTGTGCAAGAATGACTGATTTTCTGTCAGTAGATATCATACTGTCCCCTTTAGACTGGAAGTCAGAACCAGCAGGAAGTCATGAGGTATTGTAATTATTAATAATTCACTGATGACTGGAGTTGTAACATTTTAGCTAACTGTGCTTAATTAAGGCAAACAGCTAATCAGATTTCTGGACTTTTCTGTATTGTTTAGCCAATCACACTGCAGGAAAACAGAAGACAGGAAAAGACACTTTTTTGTAGATTTCATATCAAATTTCTCTATTTTCCATCAAAAAATGAACAGATTTATCTACTTACAGATTGCAGTTGATGATGGTGACTTGATTGCAGCAAATTTTTAGGCAATTTTCCTGAGTTTTCTTTCATTTTTAATGAAGAATTTATTATTATTTATTCTGCCTACCCCCAAGATTCGTACGACTTGGAGCCCAAAACAACTGAAACTTAAACTATGACCATTTACAGAACAACACCAAATGCATTAATATTTGTCTTTCATAAAATCAGCATTAAATCACCTGAGTGACCGAAGATGCAGAGGACTCATAAAGTCTGATAATGAGAACGAAACTTTAATGCTTTGCTTTGCTTTAATAATACATTTGAAATACAAGTCATTTGTGAATTCCAGCCATATAAAAGGGTTTCGTTGCCCTAATTTATAGCTGGGTCTGAAAAAGGGAATAGGCAGAAGCCGAAGCTTATAACGCCGACCACTGGCACTTTAAACAAAAAACATAAAACTTTTAAAGATTTACCCATTTTTAAGCAGAATTATGTATTGTTTAATGTATTTTGCAATGTCGCACTGTAATGAATTTCAGTCACATGAACTCAATGTTTTGAAATGTCTACTTCCAATATTTGTTGTGTGATTTCAAAAAGGATAAAATAAAGTGTTAATTCAACTTTGTTTACATTTTTGGTCTGAACTCATATTCATGTTTTCAAAAATTGAATGAACAAACAAATTCAACTTGAAGAAGTCACAGCATGGTTTCAAACCAAGACGGCACACCACAAAGATCAGTAACGATTATTTATCATCTGTCTTTAAATCATTGCTTCCATGAATGTGTGTGTGTGTGTGTGTGTGTGTCCATTATTAAAGTGTGTGTCCATCCTTAACGATAAATGCCGGAACTTTCTGGTGATTCCTGTCTGTGTTTGCTCGGCTATTACCGGAGCAGACAGACCGTCAGATTCCTAAAATATGGTGTGTGTGTGTTCCTGTTTAGTCTACATGTGAAAATAATCGATATGTGTGTCTTTATTGTGCATGGATGCCTGTCTGTATCCTGTGGTTGGGAATCGGATGTTTTAATTGCTTTCTGGTTCGTGTTATTGAAAAAAAATTTACTAAAAGAAAGCAGAAAAGTATTTAAATTACAGCATATCATTGGTTATGTGCATGAAACAAAAATGGCTGCTGTAGTCCAAATGGAAAACAGTTTTCTAAACGCAGGAATATCTAGACTGAAAGGAATGGATTTTTATCCACAAAATAGTAAGAACTATGTTAATCTTTTTCTTTGGCTTTTAATTAGGTTTAAATTTGACATATGTATGTTTTATTATTGGGGTTTTATTTGAAGTGATGCATTCCATCAAAGTTCTATATAACATTTTATGGTTTCGTATGACCTGTTTTATTGTTATAAAACTTTTCTGTACAGCACTTTTGTCAACTTTGGTTGTTTTTAAATGTGCTTTATAAATAAATTTGAGCTTGCAGGAAAAAAACATGGCCATCCTGTTGCTGTCCTAAGTTTTTGAAAGAGGAACATGCAGCAGAATCTGATGCAGATACAATATTGGTTTTAATAATATTAGGATGTTAACACTCAGTTAAGGATCAAATACCCTTCGAACATGGCGGGTGTTGTTAATGAAGACTCTGGAGATATTCTGGCAGGAGCATGAGGTGTTCATGTCAGACAAAAAAACTCACTGTCCACTGGCCTTTATTGCAACCAAGGAAATTGTCTTTACCTCAGGAGCAATCTTAGGCTTTAAATTCCTTCCATAGCGGCACAAATCAAGTTTAGAGCAATGACATAATGACAGCAGCGTTACAATTATGTTCGATTCTGCTTCCTACAGGGAACCGCGGCTCCTTCCCAAACCCACAGTGACCAGCAGCAGTTAGTGGTTGTTGGCCTGAGTGTGTGTAAGCGTGTGTGTACAGTGTGTGAGATCTGCTTTAGAGTCCCAGCATGTGTGTGTGGTTGATAAAGAAGTGAATAGTTGGTGTGTGTGTGTGTGTGTGTTACAGACTGGTTTTACCTAACTGTAACAATAACGCCATTATATCACTTAGTAAGATCCGCAACATTCGATGACTGACAGCAGCTTCCTCGTCTCCAGTGTGTGGATTTATGTGTGTGTCTCCACACCAAAGACGAATGCCCCTGGCCGACTGATGGAGGCTAACACCTCACAGAATAGCATACCATCCTATCTGTCTACGTTGGATATCAAATCTGTTCCCCCTCCAGGTGCCCAGGCTCTATTTAACTGTGTGTGAGCATGTTTCTTTTCTCTCTCTACAAATAATTTCATTAAATCACAATCCTCAGACATTTCCCCCCCCTGTCAAAGGAGACAACACAAGACAGATGACCTTTGTGTTCTCTAAGACTCTCAAGTTTGATTTCCGCCAGCATCTTTCTTCCACAAAACCACTAAGTGGATACAAAACATGATCTCTTTTGACCAGCATTCAAGTCCCCCGGGGGCATTCCAGTCAACAGGCCTGGCTGCATTGTCTTTAGAATAAGCCTAAATTGTATAGGCTGTGCTGGCTGGATAAAAAGGCGGCAATGAGAGGAAGTGAGATGTTGAATAGACATTACAAGTTCCATGTATTCAATGCAGCCCATTTAGCAAATGTTGGCTTGTCTGGATTAGGTTTTTTTTGTGAAGTGCACAACCGATGTGTCAAACGAACATAAGATATGCACGGCAGCCGTGATGAGCAAGGTACTGGTTGTTAACTGCCAGTACATTGCAGGCTTTACAGATGCAGTTTCTGGCTAAAAATGAAGTCAGCACCAAATAAGCAAATATGTAGGAGCCTTTCCTCCTTTTTGGAAAAGTACTGCAGTGACGTTTATGCTTCACTCTATAGAAAGCAGCAAGTATTTTCTCCTCCCTTATATTTTAAAACCCACATCTTGTGATCACTGAAAATGATTACCGTATTTTCCTGACTATAAGTCGCTCCGGAGTATAAGTCGCACCAGCTAAAGAATACATAATGATCTCAATTGTCTTTATAAGTTTATGTTGACGTTTTTTATTTCAGTGGTAGTAATAGGAGTAGCAGACAGTGGCACACAAGCCTATAGCGCCCTCTCATGGTTGTTAGTGTGAAAGTAACAAAAATGTGAAATTATATATTTTAATATATAAGTCGCACCTGAGTATAAGTCGCAGGACCAGCCAAGCCATGAAAAAAGTGCGACTTATAGTCTGAAAAATACGGTACTCTATTTTAAAAGGGTCAAATATTTATTGGCAAGGGGACTGCTGAAACGACTAAAACTGTGATAGAAACTGGCCAAGGTATCATTAAAGCCTGGACAGTCAGAGGTGGGTCGTCACTTTCGAAAATGAAATGTGGTCAGAAATAATGTTGAATGAACATGAACAGAGAAAACTGATTTCTCTTGGGGGGGTGGGGTTCTCAATGGATTTTTTTCTTCTGCTCTGATGGTACGGACAAATTCCAAGAGAACAATGTTGGGATTCACTGGGCTGAAAATGTGAAACAGTGATTCAGAGACCACGAGACATCGGTCATGGATTATTCACCACAGAGTCCAGATCTTGACACCACTCAAAAGTCTTTTGGATGTGTTGGAGAAGACTTTCAGCAGTGGTCCAACTTCATCAATCAAGATCTTGGCCAAAAACGAATGCAGCTCCGGATGGAAGTAAATGTTGTGACATTGCACAAACTTATCAAAAAGGTGCCACAGTGAAAAGATGCCAAGCCATAATTAGAGCCGAAGACAGTCCAACAAAATTTTGGAGTTTATGTGGTTTTATTTTTGGCCAAGAAGTGTTTGACATGTACAGTTTGATTACCTTTCAACAAGGGACATCTGTGTTTAAAAATGTGAAGACCATTCAGACTCAAATGTTTCCTAAACAAATAATGAATGATGCAGATTTACACTGGACTAAACTCACTAGCTCTGCAAATACCCCTTAGGAGCAGGTCTTTTGGCTGACTGTTCTGTTATTTTGTTCCAGTGGCTATGAAGGATGCAGGATTAATAAATGTTTGACAGGGCCCAGAGTGGATTTCCTTGCACTCAAGATTATGCTGAGATTGTGCTGCCAAGTAGCCTCGCTTGGCTTCTGTAGATTAGGGAAACTCTTAATGTCCTTCATTATACTGCATAGATGTGTTTTATTCTGTAATTGATTCGTTTTCTTTAGAAATATACCTGATCAAGAACTATAATTTCAACAATTGCTCTAGCCACATGCTTAGGAAAAAAATATGCATTTAAATCAGTTCCATGGTGAACATCCAAGACATTTTGTGTGATTAGATAACTGTGGAATGCGTGTGGACAACAGTAAGTTTTATCGAGGTTGTCCCGTGTTGCCCTTCAACAATACAGCTGATATTTTTCTACATTCTGACAACATGAGATTACGTCTATTAAATGACCTTTAACTGAACATATTGGTTGCAAATGAGGCTTTGTGTGGGAGGCAGGCTCTGAATTCTCACTAACTGCCTCTCTAATTTCGAAGTGGGAGAATAAATGACAGAAATGTGTCTTACCGGTCAATGAGTTCAAACCCCTCATGGGAATGCTCTTTTCCACATCTAGCTGGACCTCAGGAACCGCTGTATGTGACTGTACATGAATGAAAAACCACAGAAGTTCAGCCAGATTCACAGCAGTACTTATACTTATGAAATTTCATGAAACAGCATCCACCAAACACCTGGAATCTCCTGTGAACGTTGCCTTGCACATTAAATTACAATACAGTAGGCGCTTTTATCCAAAGCAACTTACAGAAGAAGAAAACAATCAACCCAGAGTAAACACTGCAAACTGCAGAATAAGTGCAGTTAAGACAACAGTCAAGTGTGGGTTAAGAAGTTAGAGATAAACAGTTTATGATAGGAGGTATTCTTGGATGAGGAGAGTTTTCAAGGGCTCTGCTCTTCTAGCAACTGGTCCCTTGTTCCACCAATGAGAAACAATGTAGTAGAAGAATCCCGACTGAGATCATCTTGTGTGAAGACAGGGCGAAGCCAGATGATGTAGTTGTTATGAGCAGAAGGAAGAGGCACAAGCAGTTACAAAACAAGCAGGTGGAGACCCTGAAGTCACTTTGTTGACACGTGTCAAAGATTTGTGTTTGATTCAAGTAGACACAGTTACTCAATGAAGGTCAGTAAACAGAGGTGTGACATGTGCCCTTTTGGGTTGATTCAAGAACAGGCAAGACATCATGTTCTGAACCTTTTTAAAATGTTTTGAGCAAACTTGTAGGCCAGCTAGGAGGGCATTGCAGTAATCAAGAAGGAATATAGCCATGGTCTGTACCAAGAGTTGAGAGGCATATTCAATCAGGCATGTTTTGTGTTTGTTTGTTTGTTTGTTTTTTGTTTTTTTTTAAAGTGTTGTAAAGTTCAAAGTGGCATATCCAGGAGACAAAAGAAGTTGTGGTCAGAGAAAGATTACTGGTTTTCAATTATAATCCCCTGGATTTTTTGTAACTCTCACAGGAAAACAGTAGTAAAGGCAATATTTATGTTGATGTTTACGTTGGCCAAATGATGGACAGGGATAATCAAGATTTGAGGCTTAAACAAGTGAAGCTGAAAGTAATGTTCTTCATCCATGCAGACAGGTGGGAGAAGTAAACTTAGAAGAGATCATGAGGTCATTGGCAGGAACGATAGGTAAAGTTGCATATCATCTGCATAGCTGTGATATGAGAAGCAGTGTGAGTGGATACTCTGGCCCAGGGAGATGCTGTATGTGGCAAAGAGAAGGGGCCCAAGAACCGAGCCTTGGGGCCTTATGGAGAGGTGATGGAATGAGAATATTTGTCCTTGCTATGATACTTTAGAGGAACACCCAATGGGATAGGATCCGAAACAAGGATATGATATGCCCAAGATAGACATGTTTGAGAGTACAGATAGCAGTATGCTGTGGTAAACCATACTGAAGGCAGCTGATTATCACAGAGCACTGGTCAAAAGTTCTAATTTGTAAAGAAAAATTTCAATGACATTATCCCTTCAAAACATTACTTTATGGCGTAGCCACCTGAAGATTGTGGACAGGTTCTTCCTGAGGACTGAACTAAAAACCTCTTATGAATTTCATATAGTAAAATGAAGATACATTACTGCATTGCAGTGTTTAATCTTTAGTGTAATGTTTGATTTTAATTGTAACTTTGAGGTTGACGGGGACCCAAAGAAATGCGATTTGCGAATTTTGTTCTTCTTTGTTGCTTTTAAGTTTGGTAGAACAATAGTTTGCTGCACTGTCTGTAAAATGACTAATGCTCAACACTTACGGGCTCCAACTCTTGTAAATGATACTTTGTTTTCTCTGTTTCCATATTTGAGCTACTTAAGGAAGTAAACAAAAGGAAACTTGGCACTGCAAGTTTACATGGTGCAGAAAACAAACCTACGCCGCTGTCTAGCAGTTGGTGGTGCAATTAGAGTTTCGCAAACAATAATGGAGAAGTATAAATGCCAGAGACAGCACAGATGCCATGCTTTAGACAAACTCTGTTTTTATATTATTAATTATAGATATATTTATGCTTTTATACATTACCTGAATACATGAATTTAGCTGATGTAGTACAAAAAATTTCACCCCCTGTATGTGAAATCTAGTTTTAGAGCCCAAAACAATTTTGTGGACTAGGTAGTAAATATGTTTATTTGTGCAACAAAGTTCAAGACGGGGTTTTAACATGAGTCATTTAAGATTGACTCACTTCTTGAGCCAGCCCCCAGTGGTCAGTCAAATAACTGCAATTTTTATTAGTTCCTTGTTGGGTTCAACCTGGAAGTTGATGTTTGAGATTATCAAAGGATGGGTTTAGTCAGCTCCAACCAAGATGGGATCCCCCACAGGTATGAAAAAGTGGCTTAAAAAAGGAATAGACTATTTAAAGTTCTCTTTATCGGGTCTATGGTTACATCCACGAAAATGTCAAAAAATTACCACATCACTATGCCAACACAAATTCAAGCTGCAGGTTGCATTTTATTGTAAAAATATCCTGTTGGACTGGAGTCCAAGAAGTCAGATAATGTTTCTTTTTCTCTGTAAGTAATTATGCTGATCATGGGAAGGAAAGAAGTGTTTTATTAAAAAATTAATTAATTAATAAAAGAATTATAGGTCCAGTTGTACTGGAGGTTGAAATTTCTGTTCTGACTCCAGATCAGTAGTTACAGGTTTTTCTTCGAGAAAACTTACACTTGTGTGCTTCTATATACTTTCTCATTGTTAATAACGTTCTACCAAACTGAAGGCAGACCTGTCAAAACAGGCTCGATGCATGAAGTCAGACGTACACAGTGGTTGCCGCTGTGTGTTTGTGAGCTGTTTGTATTTTCAAGGCAGCACCATTAACTGGTTACTTGCAGAAAAACACAGCAGGGTTCAAATGTGTTTTGTCTTGCTGCTGATTCAAGCTGTGTTACTCTGAGGCCCTAAAATCATCATGGGTGGTCGCAATCGGTGCTTGGCACTGCATGCACCCATGCACACACATGCACATATACACACATGGACAAACGGGCTGGTACCCTTCCATTAAAGAAAGAAAAACCCACAGTGGTCATGGGAATATGTCTCCTTGTTTTCTTCAATTCCGACATTAAGTTTTACAAACCTTTTGGACATGTTTCAACAGCACCAGCAGCTGATAAAAGTGCCACATCATGCTACACCATCAGATGACTTTTCTGAGGAAGTTGGAAACTTCAGCATGTCAAAAAAAGTTTGTAAAACCTCATTTCTGAACAGAGGAAAACAAGAATACACGAATAAAACCTGATTAACTTAACTGAATGGTCGTGGGGATAACTTAAAACTAGCAAAAGCAATAATAATTTACTGAACATTGTCTAATAAAAAAATTTGACTTGTTCAGGAAATTGGTACCCCTAGAAAAAAGAATTGTATACCAATATCTTCAAGGTTAAGGCTGTACGACCATCTCAAAACAATCTGATGTTTTTCTGCCTGCTGTTGCAAATGTGGTGAAGAAGTTAAGGGTCCACAGGACTGTAACCACCCTCCGTAGACTTGGATGCAAAAGAAGAATTGATGGTATCTTGAAGAGATGAATAATACGAATGGTAACCTAAGAAACCAGAACAACTACCAAAGTGATTCAAGATAGAATCCAAGATCAAGAAACATCAATTTCAGATCATACCCTCTGTTTGAACCAAAGTGGATGACCGAGGAGGACTCCACTGCTGAAAACAAATCATAAAAAAGCTCGACTGACATTTGTCAAAATACATATTGACAAGCCGCGAAGCTTCTGTGAGAATGGTCTTTGGACAGACGAGACAAATCCTATTAAATATCTGTATAAAGAGCTGAAACTTGGAGTCTGGAGAAGAAAAGCTTTAAACCTGAGACCGCTGGAGCAGTTTGGTCATGAAGAAAAATCCAAAATACCTGTCCACAGGTGCAAAAGTCTCGTTAAGACTTATCGCTTCAAACTGTTGTTCAATTGCAATAATTATCAGAAGATCCATCATTTTTGTCCAGGTCAGTCTTATAAGACATTTTTAATGATTCTCTTGAATCACAATTCAAAAACAATGTCTGATTTTAATCAGTGTTCACTAAATTATTATTTACAATCAGTTGAGGTTACCTCAGTGACCCTTGTGGGTCTGAACAAATTTGTCCACATGTGTATGTATTTGCTGTGTTGCCAAATGCACAGTTAGATCTCTGATACGCATGCATTCAAAAGAAAAAGGGATTTCTTACTTTAACAAACAATTTTTCATACAATCATATTTTTTACACACACTGGCGTGCATGAACAAAAATAGTTCACGGAAACAATGGAAAATGTGTTTGTAACATCAACACAAATTCACACGGACAGACACGGTCGCTCAAATATTTCACTCACACATTCACACCCCTCCACCCCACCAAGGCTGTAAAAACAAACTGCACAAAATATGGCGTTTGTCTTCTGATTAAACACTCCACATTCCAGCGGACTGCGCCCGGCCGGCCCGGCAACGGCCGTCATCCTGACGGTCGGACGCGCAGTTTGTCTGGGCCATCGCTCATGAAGGGAAGCTTTATGGCGCGGCCAGCTCTGTACAATCAGCTTCAAAACGCTCCCAACGCTAACAAGAAGGACAGCAAACTCCTTCCCTTCATGCCAGCCAGCTGGACCGCGGGGGTCAGGAAAGCCAGAGACAACAGCTAATGTGGCCATGTGGAAATGGAGAAGGAAAAGGGTTCAAAATCATCCCAACCCCCGCTGTCAAAAAAAATAAATCGAATTTATGGTCTCGTAGGTGTGATGAAAGTTTCATTAATCCATCTGTCTGGAAAGTGTCCCGCTGGAATAATGCTTAATTGCAGCAGTTATGCAAATAGAAAGAGGGCAGAAGCTTTAACAACCCAAATATTTGAGGGTATTTACATTTAACTTAACCCAATAATAAATCATCTTAATTTATAGGCTCACAGAAATGGATCATCTGTTTCAAGGGATGCTGATCTTTTAATACATTTTAATTATTTCCACAACAGCTGGGAAACCAGATTTAGGGACAAATGGGCACATTATATCTCCTCTTTAAAATAATAAATTCTTCCTGAAGACCTTTTTTATTTGCATCAAGTGCCATTTGTAAGCCCATTTCACATTTATCTCTGAGAAAGTACTTACAAACCTTACCAAGAAAAACTAATGGTCACATTTGGTATTATATTGCTTTTGTTGCGCGGCCAGACTCTGTCAAATCCTCCACGCACGTCACGTATCCAGTTTCTCACATAGAAACACAGAGCAAGTGATTGTAATTGCATGCGTTTTCCTGAGAGCAGGTTGGCACTGATGGCTAAATCGACCACCTCAGAAAGCTTTTCCTGGTGACAAACTGCAGTTATTCTTGTAATGCATACACAGGTAAAAGTGGCAACCAAGCAAAAAGGTAAATAAAGATAAGCCTCCTACCACTCATCTAAGCCAACAGCACTGACCATACCAAACTGAAACATCAGGGGGCACTCACACTAGCCAGAACCTGACCTTCCCTCCCAAAAGCTACATCTGTCTTGCTAGTCTGATGCAGACTAATGATTTTAATTGCAGTTCTTCAAATGACCACTGGGGACTGGCCCCAAAGGTGAGTCAGTCTCTATAGATCCCTGTGTTAAAATTTCAAACTTTGCAGCAGAAATGAGCTTTTTTGTTTGTTTTTTTTTTAAATAGTTTTAGTTACTTCCCACATCTCTGAAAACTGTAAAGGTCTGACATTTTTTGTGGCTCTTGTGACTGTTATTTGAAAGTTTTGATTAGAAAGACACAACCTGCACAAGGACTGTAGCTTCCGCATGTGAAGCCCTTGCTGAACTAAGTGAACTCTGGTGTTCCCCGTCTTGGCTTCTGAGCTGTGACTAAAGACCTAACAGTGCAGAGTCATTTATTTTAAAGACAATTTATTGTTCTGTTAATTCTACAACAGACCGCCACCGTTGGCCGTGTGTAGGCCTGGAAGGATCCAAGGACGAAGTTTAGCTAAGCAGCCTGCGCTAACTGTGCATTGGAAACAATCGTAGCCTCACAGCTCCAGAAGATTCATCACAGCTGGTTTTTGGCTCTTTCAGCCGAGCCACCCTTCAGATCGGCAGGGACCTCTACCAAGACTATAATAAAAAAAGCAAGGTTGCATTATTTCTGATGTTACCACCAAAATTAAATTTAAAGGTCTACAGTCAGACTTCCACCTAAGTGTTTGTTCAGTTGGACTTCCATCTGTCCTTGTTTTGATTCCCACATGTTCTTGTGTCCAATGCTGCTCCTGTGGAGATATCAGGAGTGAGGATGGAGTGACAGATCTGATCAGAATGAAAGTAAAGTGACGTCAGTAAGCATCTTGGGTTCCTATGAGTCAAGCCAAACTAAAACAGGTAACTTGTAGTAACTCAACTAACATGGGCGTGTTCTAGTTGATTCCTCTTTCCAGCCTTTTATAGCATGACGCCCTCTCATGTTTTAGTAACATCTGGATTACTGTAATGTCCTTAAATGACTCTCATAAAGAACTGATACTGTTTATATGACATGCGTTTGTCCTGGATATGTTGCATCCTCCACATACATACATGTGTAAACTCACCCAAGCACACCGTCTCCAACCAGGAATCAACGTAGTGTCTGAGCACTCACACCCTCCAAACAAATCAGACTTGAGACGTCAATCACGTCTGGGAAGGACACAGATAGTCTGAGTGCAACATCAAAAGAAATTCAAAATCAAACTGTTAGATGATGTAGTAATAACAGAGTGGATTGAATTATGTTTTTATATTAGAATCTCTGAAATTATACCTTACAT
This sequence comes from Zenarchopterus dispar, assembly GCA_028564865.1. Lineage (NCBI taxonomy): Eukaryota > Metazoa > Chordata > Actinopteri > Beloniformes > Zenarchopteridae > Zenarchopterus > Zenarchopterus dispar. The sequence continues at coordinate 13,242 of JAOWBL010064452.1, forward strand.
GACACAACTGTAAAAGCAATTACATTCTGTTGCCATTATGTAATTTGTTATGGCCAAATGCTCCCGGTGTACAGAGACGAGTAAGACAATATCTGAAGCCATAAAACGCCACAATTTACAAGCATGACTAATATTAAAAGAGCAGAAAAATGAAGGGAAAAGTCATTTCACATCTAAACAAAGATGACAATAAAATTTAATTGTTATATGATCTTTCACATATGTTTAGAACTTGAATATCGGATTTTATTTTTATTGAGTTTATTGCCAAGTCGTCTTTGTCTCTCAGACACCCGGGATTCATAAGAAATGTACAAATCAAACAGACAAGGCCCCAGTGACTGGAGATGCAGTTACAGAACAGATCTTTATGGTCCGGGCCTCTCTGGCCGACTGAAAACCTTTGGTGTGTTTGACTGTCACATGCAGATGGGATGTCTTTATGGTTACGGCTCCTCCGTCTGAGCCGAGGCTGAAGGAAGGGAAGGAAAAATGTCTACCGCCACGTCTTCCTGTTCTGGTTCACGGGGGTCTGCTGGAACCTATCCCAGCTCCATCCATCCATTCATCCATCATCTACATCCACTTATTTCAATTCAGGGTCACAGGGATCTGCTGGAGTCTCTCCCAGAGGTACGCCAAGGTACACGAATAGACAACCAGAACACTCACTTCTATCTGAAATCATCAATTAGCTTAACTTGAATGTTTTTGATCTGTGGGAAGAAACTGGAGTAACCAGGGAAAGTCCAAACAAGCATGTGGAGAACATGCAAACGGAGCCGAACACTGAAACTACCTTTGGTTTTTATTCTTTTCATTTCTGATGAGCTTTTCTCCAGGTCAGAGGAGGAAGTCCTCTGAAAGTTGCATTTGAAGACCAACTTCTTCACGGTAGCGCAACGACAGCTGCCTCATTTTAAAAACTCCTCTGAATGCCATCTACAAACGCATCCCTCTGTTCTTGGGATGAGAAGGCTGCATCAGGTAAACCTTTTGTGACTTGGTTTCATTGCACATTAAAGATAATGGTATTGGCTTTCAGGTCCATCAAACTGCTAGCAACAAAAGTGAAAACAAAAAAAAGATCTTAGAAATGAGATAATAGTGGTGCGTTAATAAACTGGGATTCTGGTTCAAACAGCTTTTCATTTTCTTTTAAAAACACTAAAATCTTACTCTTAATAATGCCATCCTGTACGTTGTTATTGTAGCAATAGCAAACATGACTAGTTTCCTCTCCGAGCAGAGGCTGTTTAACTTCACTGACCAACTTTAGGACTGGCAATATGAGGAAAAAGAAGCTTCAGAACCGCCCAGCAGAAAACCCATGGGTGACATCACTGACACGTTGTCCACTTATTTCCACAGCTCCTCCTACAGCTGAGGCGAAACCGCACCCCACCCCCACAATGAGCTAAGATAAAATAAGAAGCTTGTGATAAATGAGTTAAGCTGGGCATCTTACATCCGACTACCAGGCTAGTTCGTTGGGCCCGTTGGACTAAAGTTGGATAAACTGTGGGTGGGAGGAGTCAGTTCCTGCACTTACACTAGTCCTGAAGAAACCTGTGGGTGACATCACAGTGGGGTTTTCTAGTTCCCTTCATACTGTAGGGTCAAAATACAAGATCATACAAGTATTTTTTCCATCAAAAAAGAAAAAGATAGCTTATTTATCACACTTTCAACATGGTCAGTGATCAATGTGTAATATACAGTTTATGAAAAGAAGCTAAATCCACCTGAAACACCTGGCTATTTAACCTGCTCAGACAGCATCTCTTATACACAATAACACAAACCTCTACAGTCAGAATGGACAATGCACTTTAATGATGGATTGAAGTAACCTCTCCATTATGAATATACACATTACATTTGTTTGTCAGTGGCACATAGAAGGATGGCAACAGGAGCTGTGGTGAGTCAAAGTCTCCAGTGGATTGAATTCCCCACAAACAACTGTGGGTCACTTCTTGAATTGTTGACTTCGTGTTCAGCCGTGCAAATCTTATGAACCGAGTCGAGGTACAAAGGGACAAATGGGCTGGCATTAACGAAGCATAGAGCATCTGGTAAAAGTAAATCTTTTCAAGGCACAGAGTAGACACAAGAGTGTGGGTGGGTGGGTGGGGGGGGGGGGCATTATGTAAAGATGGGAAGAAGATGGCTTCATGGGGAAACTTTTATTAAAGAGTCAGAGTTGAGAAAAGAGTTAAAAAAAACCTTATATCTGAACCCGACAGGCTTTCTCAGCTGTGATATTTGCCATCCCTCCTTTTAACCATCTCCGCATACAGCTCGTAAAGCCATCGCTGCCGCTCCGCGATTACCCAGATAATTAGCAGTAAAGGTTGTGTGTCTGTGAAAGTGTGTGAAACCCCCGTTAAAGGCAGCATGTGTTGTTGTTGACTGTCTGCGTGAGTATGTAATCATAAAATACCACAAATCAACGGGATGCCGATCTGCATAGCAGACATAATTGAAACCATAAAAACCCTAAAAACGCTCCTGTTTTCTTCCACAAAGATAATAAGTCATCGAGGAAAGTGACTGATTTGAAGCGTGCCAATTACTGTAATCTGGAATAAGTGTTTGCACTCCCATAAGTCAAATCCTGTATTTAAGGAATAAAACTGAAAACATGTTGTTTAGAAACCTCCTTATTTTAAATAATTTTTTTTTTTTTTTTTTTTACTGACATTGTGTGATTTTTGGTATACTTTGGGAAAACAATCCTACACAGTTTCTGACCCACAGAACTGTTTGTCACATTCAGGGAATTTCTTCTCACCATCTTCTGTCTGTCCGTGTCGTAAATACACTGTAAAAAATTAAAAATAACAAAAATCCACTCCTTATGCCCAGCGCTCGCTTGGTAAACTGGAACAGAGCAAAGGAAGCCCACCCTCTAAACCATAACTACCATTGCTTCAGTCATCGCCAACGTGGGGGAGTGGTTTCTGCTCATTATGGAGGCGTGTTTTCTCAGAGGGAACTGGAGGGTTTGGGTGTGGGTGTGGAGGAGCTGGCTCTCCTTGTTTTATTGATGTTTTGTTCAAATATCAACACACACAACACCAACCAGAAATTGCCTACCCTCCCTTTAAGCCAGTTTAAAAGGCAGTAACTCTTGATTTATGGTTACTTAAGTTATGGTTCTGCTTTTAGTTAAAAAAAAAAAAAAAACTTTTTTATTGCTAATAACCAGCTGCGTTACCCATCATTACACCGGTCTGTTGAATAAATATTGTGGTCATTTAAATCTGGAAAAAGTATTAAATCTTTCAGACATCCTATCATTTCATAAAGCAATTTTTTTTGGCTTGGAGCCTGCCCCTATAGGTGAGGAGGTTGAACTGCTTTTACGACACTGTCTTTAAGCTGGATCCCACCCAGAGTGGAATTGCACCAGTCCGACCTCAGATCCCACCGGGAAGGTTTCAGAGTTCTGCCCACTCAGCTGGATTTATGGGGTAAGGAGTTTACCTGAAGGGTTTAAAGACATATTTCTCACCATGTCTTGTCCTTTCTGCAGCTGTAAATATCAAAAGGATGAATACCGTCAAAGAAAATGTTTTTAAAAGGAAACATTTCACGCATAAAACGAAACACCACCAGTGTCTTTTATGCACTTGTGGTATTTTATTCATGTCTTGTGAAAACCATCTTTGGTCTGACTTCCTGGCTGCTCAATCTGCTGTGTGTAACTTGTTATGGATTTACGGCTGAGTGCTAAAATAGACTCGGTGTCTATCTTTGTGCGGACCAGAATGGACATACATTTCTGGGACACCTCAGTGGTCCATCTCATGGGACCAGTCTCATTCCTGGTGACTCCCAGTGACTCGGACGGTGCTCCCGTTCAACCCCACTGTTCAACAGACTCGAGCCTAAAGTTTACTCTTATTTGGCATTATTTGGGACTCCACAGTTACTTTGGCTGGTTTTTGCCAGTTGTAGGAGCGGGAGACTGCGAGAGCCAGGCAACTCATAATAAAGTAAGCTCATGTCCAAGTGTAGTTTCTTATTCCTGCTGAGGTAAATTTATCTGCTATCTTTTTCATTGGCTGTGTGGATGTATCTACATCTGCAAATTATGCAAATTTTGAAACTTTCTATCTGCTTCTGGTGACTTTCAAAAGTCCTTGACGTAAATTTTACTCTTACACATTGAGTGCCCCCCCCCCCCGTTCAGCTGAGCGCTGTGGAAAACTTGAGGGATTAAGCCGTTGTAGTGTTTGATTGGCGGGAACAGCGCCGGATCTCTGAGATGTCGGTCGCAGCGCACCTCTGCAAGTATTCCTCAACCGGAGCCTGGTTCCGAAGACTCGGCTCTAAAGTAGTATCCCAGATGTACTCTGCACATCGAGCCTTTTTGATTGCTGTCCGGCGCCCAAAAGGCCATGGATCTCGTAGCTTTCCAGTGGCTTTATGACTTGAGATCTTAATAAAGTGTTTGAATGACTTTCCAGTGCTTTTGCTGGGCTTAATTCTCTTTGCCGGAGGAAACTGAGCTCTCTCCGAGTACTCCGAGAATCTGCCTTGAAGAGCTTTGCAGGTTTTTGCCTTTGAAGCATCCACAGAGTGGGGTTTTTCCCAGTGCGCTTCGCCACTCTCTGTCTTTTCTGCATGTGTGTGAGTGAGTGAGTGTGGCAGGCCTTTGCAGTTATTAGTGGGGATTTTGTCCTCTGCCTCACTTGGTCAGCTGTTTTGTTTTAATAGGTGAGAACTTGGATTAGTCCCTGAACCTCCTCCGAGTACCACAGGACTCACTTTTCCACAGGGTCCTGCACATCATCACGCAGAGGACCACCACTGCCCTGGACGTGTGGTGGGTCTGCCTGATATGAGGTCATGCTGGGAGGATGGGCAGTAAAGAGACCAAGAAGTTATACAAGCTGTTTTACAGACAGAAGAGCCAACATCTGGATGAAGATGAAGATAATAAAAATGAAGAGAATGGAGAGTATAAAAAGATCTCTGATCGATGCCATACTGAAGGGTGCTGACTCCCCAGTTATTCCAAAAATAGGTAAATAATTGTGTGGTTATTGGGGTTGGTGGGGGTGGGGGGAAGGGGATGGATGAGACTGGTTTTGTTTTTACTGTTGAAGCCCTTTGTGCTACATTCGCTACATAAATAAAGTTTGATTTGATTTGATTTGATCAAACAAGTCTGACTGTTGGTCAGAAAGAACCCACGTTACCTCGGCAACCACAACCTTAGATTATGCTAACCTGTGATGTTCACCAATATTACAATATATTCTTTCTGATGGAATCTGTTGATCCATGTTTGTTTCAGGTGTCACAGCTGAAACAACACCTGAAACGAGGACTCTCAGGTGCTGAAAGAAGGATTTCTGGAGCTCCACTGGAGCTTCCCTGCTCTTTCAGCTGCCAGCCGGATGCCTGAGGCTGGCCCGGGTTGGCCAGCTGCCACCCAGTTATCAGCCAAGATACTGGTTTACAAGCTTCTAGCAATGGCTAACAGCTTTCAGCCCAGCGGTGATCGCTGGTGGGTACGCCACCTTTGCACCTGGTTCCTTCCAGGCCAGCCCGGTCCCAGAGCCCTTTGTGGTGGTCTGTTAGTAAAATCAACATCTGTATTTAACATAATGATCATCCTCTGATTGTTGTGGGTCTCATTATCAGGCAAATGCACTTTCAAAGAACTGTGTGGGCTTTAATAAGCACTCCCTGATTCAGTAGTTTTTAGATCCACAATTAGAGGCTATAAATTAAAATGTCATTTCCTGTGTGATTTTTGGTCCATTCTTCTTGACTACGTTGTTTCAGCTCATTGAGGTTTTGGAGCATTCACTCTTTCTTGTTTTGTCACCACCGAGTTTCAACTGGATTGAGGTCTGGACTTTGGTGAAGCAGTTCAACACTTTGCCTTTTTTTTTAAATATATATTTTTAGCCATGATGTAGACTTACTGGTGAGCTTCAGATCACTGTCCTGTTGTTGACCTTATTTTGACCAATCTTTAGCTGTTTTATACATGGTCTCATGGTAAACTCCCAGAATTGGACATTAAAATAAAAAAAAATTAAAAAAACTCGATTGTGCAGAGACGTTTGTGGTTGCCTCAATGACTACCAGGTGTCCAGGTCCTGTGGCTGCAAAACAACTCCAAATCATCACCTCCCCATCGCCGTTCTTTGGGCATGAGGTGTTTCAGCTGAAACGCTGTGATTTCAACAGTCAAAGTCAGACATAGTACTGGTTATTATAACCAAACAACTCCACTTTAGTCTCATCTGTCCATGGGACTGTGTTCCAGAAGAAGTTTTGTGGTTTGTTGGGATGCAGTTTTGCAAACCTCAGTCGTGCTGCCATGTTCTTTCTACGCCAAAGATTCTTTCTCCCAGCAATCTTTCCAAATAAATCCTGCGTGTTCAATCTCAGTTGTGCTGTCAAGGACTTTAACATTTAACATATTAAGTAAGGGTCTCAGACTCAGGTCTTGGATTTTTTTTTTTCCCCATTTTCTAAGCATTGAACTGTCTGACCTGGAGATAAAAATCCAGATCCCAGTCTTCCCACTCCTGGGAAAATCAGCATCTGTCCACACTGAAGAATGATAAAGTGCTGCCAGTTTGGAAGCAGTTTTATATCCCTTTCAAAATGGCAGTGGAGCAGGGTTGCTTCTCTAAGACGGTTGCTTATGTCCTTTCCTTTTGGCCTTGTGTTAACTGAGACGTCCATGTTTCAGACCAATAAATCAACAAAACATCTTTTTTCAGAGGTCTGCACAGCTGATATTGATCAGTTTCTCAAACCAGCTACACCTTAGCCCTTAAGGGTTTTAACTTTAACTGTAGTTGAGGCATGAGGAAGGGTGTTGCCTAAGTTATTGATCGCCTAAAAGAAGTTGTGCATAATCAGTAGACATAATGGAAACAAAAGTGTGAAATTCCTTTCACATTGATGCAACTCTCATGAAATATCAAAGCTCTTAAAACCTAGTCCATTTTCTTTTTTTTTTCTCTTACAAATTCTTAGATAATCTCAACAGCCTTGATAGAAAAGACAAAAAAAAGAAAAATTCAAGAAAATCGATTAACCCTACGTCCTTCACGGAGAGTCCAGAAGTACATGTCAAGAGTTTAGCGGCTCATTGTTGTCCTGAATCCGATTCACCGGTTGGAGAATCAATACTTGGCCAGGAAATGCCTGAAGAGGTTTGTTGAAGGTTTTGAGGGCAGATAAAATGTGAAAGACTCGTGATCGAGCCGATGGATGGCTTTGTTTTGGATCAATAATGAAAACAGAGCTGCACTCTTAGTCAGGCGCCAGCTGGGTGGAGGTATGGTTTAGTATCACGCAGTTATCAAGACGAGGGGTGTTTATATTGGTTATTGAATATTTTCAAGAAGCCATGGATGTCCTTTAAGTTTTATATTGCGTTGTATAATTAATGAAGTGAAAAAAAAACTTTGTGTTGTAACTGATGAAAAAGTGTATACTTGTGTAGTGTGTTACACTGATAAAGACTAAAGTTGCTCTGTCTTTGTGTAATAATTACATTTAAGAGGTAAAAAAAGTGTGATATTAAATAATTAATTTAATTCAGAAGAATACTATCTTCCAAACACGAGCATCCACTATGTTCATAGTTATTTTTGTGTTTTCTGTCTTATTTTCTTTGGATTTTCTTTGTGGTCTCGATAGAAATCTTTGAAGCTGTTCTGCATCTATGAAAGCTGTTCGAGGATTTTAATTTCAACACGACACCTCTCAATCAAGAAATATTGACACTTCTTACAGAGACCCTCGCCAACAAGAACCCTAACCTTTCTTGATCCCGACTCTACTGCATCCTTTGAAGGACACGTATCATGACCTTTGACACAGTTACCTGAGGTCATAATAAATGCCAGTGACATTGCTCAAAATACCACAGGGATACAGTACAAAAGCTCCTTTTCAAACACGTCTGTACTGCTCTGTCCACAGCAGCTGGATTCATAACATTTTTGTATGGCAGGACCCAGCATATAAGCAGCTGCACCCAGGTGCAGCAAATCTCCAATCACAGGGATGCATTCAAGGTGGACTCAGTAAACCAGAGCTTCGGATCATGACAGGATTTAAGGGCTGGAGTCAGTCACTTGACTCCCCTCCACCCACCTCTTGATAAACTGTAGTGTTAAAATATCTGCTGCAAAATTAAAATGCATATATATATATATATAT
>JAOWBL010064473.1:0-21450 GCA_028564865.1 Zenarchopterus dispar
TATATATAATCATATTGGATAGATGACTTTCTAAGACAACCCTGATACTCAGAAAAGAAAATAAGTTTTATAAAAAAACAAAATTGAAAAAACAAAACAAATAAATACATAAAATCACACAATGAATTAACAATGATAATAAGAATTACAGTCAAACCTGTGCTAACGGTCACCTGTAATCAGTCTTCACTTTTGCTAAGCGGCCATTTTAAATCCCTCCCATGCGTTTTTCAACACATATAGTCATGTATTAAGTGGCCACCTGCCTTCCGTGGTGAGCGGTCACTAATTTCATCACCAACAACAGTAACCCGACTGTCTTAAGCAGTCATGCTTGACTGTGCAGCATTATGACACCTGTCACTGCTTTATTGATACCAGTTAACAACAGGATTAGCGTAGTCATGACAACCTAAGGGTCATAAGCAAGAAATCAATAACTATAGACTGACTGTGAACAAAGGTGTTAAAGCCTTCAGACTTAAAACTTAAAATTGATTTTTGCATCACACTTTGATAGATCGTAATTAAAGAAGCTGACACTCATGCTAATGTCAATACTGTGTACAAACTGAGGAGATGTAGATGTTTTTAAGTTGTGTGACGAATTAGAGATACCACCATTAATTGTCTTTATTTTTTTAATGTGAAAGGTCTTCTATACCCCAAAAAGACTTTATGAGTTTGATTATTTAAAACATGAAGATACAGAAAAGAAAGCAGTATTTTATTGCATGATGCAATACATAATACGTATATGTGAAACACAATTAAGTTATTTCACATTTTCATCTTGGAAAAATCTGACCCTGTATTAAGAGGTCACCTCGCTTAAGCAGCCACTTTTGACATTTCCCATGGGTGGCTGCTTAAGACAGGTTTGACTGTATAAATACATTTTTAAAGAGAAAATTGGAAATATTTTTGATTTCAACATGTAATAAACACTTGAAAAGAAAAAAAAAGTTTTTTGTGTGTTATTTCATATGTCAGGCATTAAAGGATAAACGTTAGGGTGAATACTGTACTCTTATTTTCTTGGTATCAGCAAACATGTGAAAAATGTGACTGATGTAACAGATATCCACAAGTGTGCTGGTCTACCTTTTCTCCATTATTTGGGCTCCTGCCACTTGGTTTCAGTCCATGCTGAAACTGCTCAATGTTGACTCCAAGTTTTTGTTGTTGAAATATCTCCTTCTTGTGCCTGTATCAACAGAGTTACTTTACTAATGTAAGTGGACACTGGAGCAGCATCCTGTCCCTTATCCCTGTCCTCTCACCCCTCAAATAAAGACTTTTTCTACTTTGTAAGGCCAACAGATACTTTGATATTTTCAAACATAATTGCAGTATAAAAATATATGTCTTGCTATATAAATATAGCAATTACAGTATTGATAGTAGTCCCATCGAATAATAAGAATTGGCTTCCTGATTCTTATCAATCAGTGCCAAGGTTAACTTTGTGCTTTAATACAAGTGAATTACTTTCTTATTTCCATTTTTCTGTTCTTTGTATTTGACAGCACACTGTCTTAATTATAAGGTATTTCTCTGATGCCCTTCAAATAGTTTAAATTGGGAAACTGTGCTGCAGCTCCAGATGTTCAATTACAAAGCAAAATCCAACATTTTCAATGATTTACCACGGCTGGTCATAATGAGTAAAAGAATCCTATAATTTCATCCATCTTTGCTCTGGATCTATTGAGGAATTTCTTTCCTTTCTGAAAAGCAAACCCAGCTGTGGTACAGTATATCCCTCTTTCCTTGGAGCTAATGAACTTGTGCTTTTTATGCGTTGGCTCCTTAAGACCCTCATGAGGCTTACTGGTGTTATTTTTAACAGCTACCTTTGGAAACTGCATCCTTGCATAATTTCACAGTTTTGATCCCTAAAATAACACTGCATTTCCAACATAATACTAAAGCCACATAGCTAGCTCAATCCATCATCTCCAGTGCCCCTACTTCTCCACCTGGAAACTCGGAACAGGAACATGAACTTCCTGTGCTGATTTTTAAGCAGAAGCGGCGGAGAAATTTTTTTCAATATCTGCGTGTCCCTACAGGGTGAAATAATGCCCATGTAAAATATGTCTATATCTTGTTAAAAATATTGATATATTGCCTGTGTTGAGGCTCAGATTTGTGGACTCAGACTACAAGAGGAGGCGGAGGCAGATGGCAGGTTAAATAAGTTTCATGATTAGCAGCCAGAGTAGAACTGGGTTATATGTAGATCCAATAGGAAGTGGAGCCGACGGAGAGTTGAGCAGACCGGGATGCAGTGGTATGCATAGAAAACCAGGTAGGCAGAACCAGCAATAGTGAGGTAGGCTTCTGATGAACAAGACGGGACGGACTCTTGGAGCTGGAGTTTCTGGACAGAAAAAAGAAGTTCAGGTGGAACCACTTGAAGATAGACAGAAAACTAGGCAACACTATTATTGAGGCCAGAACGGCGACTAACTCAGCAGGAGAGTTTACGATCCACAACCGACTAAAGGTCTCACCGGAGTTCTTGTAGGCTGAGGTTGATTAATGGAACAGGAGCAGGTGTGGAGTTGAGGCCCAGCCTCCAGCATGCCGATGCCTGACACAGTGGTCATGACAGCCCAGCCCTTATGCTACATTTTGGTGATCTGTGACTTCCACTTGGCCCTTGAGAAGGTCGTGGTCCCAGTATTTTTAAATTCTGCTTGAGGTGTAATATTTTTAGGAATAAATTAGAGAAGTCAAATGTCAGTTTCCCTCAAGAAATGTTGCGCCCCGTTTGAGACTCTGGTTTTATTCTCCACAGAAAACAAGCTGTCCTAATTTACTGGGCTCAGATCAACTCACAGCCGAACTCTCTGTAATTCTTTTCATATTTTTATTGAGGAGATAAAGCTTACCATAAATTTTCATAATTATTTTTTTATTTTTTTGGTTATGCCAAATTAAATTGTAAATCTTTTTTTTCTTACCTGTAGGTGTGGTGTGTCTGAGACTGGAATAAACGGCAAAGGATTTGGTAAATTAAACTGCTGGTCCCCTCTGTGCTGTTTGGAAAGGTGAGTTGTCACATTTAACTGTTCATAAGTATAGATGGATTTCACTTTGAAGCAAAATAAATTATATATATTATCACACTAAAAAAAATTGATTCAAGAACTTAAATGGACACTTTGTTGCAGATGCATAAAATAAACAGCATACACTATACACTTCTGACTGCAGAACATATGAGGGCAAAAGGCATTTGTACCTGTTATACAAGACAAATTCAGATGAATTCACCACTCTGTATAGGTCGGAGGTTGCTGTGTGCATGACTAACTTGAGCTTGGAGTTACTCTAGTGACTGATGATGAAATGAGGAGCCTCTTCATTTCTGGAATGAAACTGAAATGAAGAGGCTGTATATTCAGCACAGCACAGAGTTCATAAACAGGGACAGTCATCTCCACATGTGTCCAGCTTGGCAAAAGAGGAGATATCTGCAGTTTTTGCTCCCATTTCCATTCTTTGTTGTTTGAGGGGTACAACTTGTACTGTGTATCTCCACCAGAGTGTCTATTTTTAGGATAGCATAATTATCAGGGGAACTTGCTCTTATCCTCAATGCCTTACATGTGTGTTCCCCTGTTCCTACCTGCTCCATGGATCCTCAGTTCAACTGACTGTCACAACTTTGGCTCATTTGTGTAAGGGTGATTAATTAGAAGAAATGGAAATCCGTGGATGCAGTGAATATAAAGGTTGTGCACATGTCACTTTATCTAGCTGTCTCCAATCAGACAAAAGAATGAGCTCTAAGAGATGCTATATCTTGATGTTTCATGTCGCATTTATGATAGGTTTGCAGCCCCAACCTTGTGGTCCCACACTGAGCTGAAATGAAACAACTGCACATGCATTATGTAATGTGATATGTTGTTTTCTTCAGAAACATTGCAGTGAAGAGGCTTCTACAACCCTAGTTTAGAAAACGCTTGGACAGTAATGGAAGATGCTCAGAAATGGTTGCATTTGATTGTTATTATTACATTCAGTTTGACTTTTATTTATGTTGGAGAAAGTATGAACCCAAGATGTTTCATGTCTTCTCTCATCAACTTGATTTTAGTTGGTAACATACATCCGTTTTTGCTTTTTAGGCCTGTAGTGCATTCCATAAAAAGTTGGACCAGAAGTTGGTATGGAGGCCACTGATGAGAGAAAAGAAAAATCATTGTATTTTTTTCAAGTGGGTAATTTCAGTAGGGGATTGTAATGATGATGAGACTTTAAGGAGCAAAAATGAGTGGTGGATATCCACTTCGTCAGCAAATGCTTTAGAAAGTCAGTGAGATGTTTCTGCAAAACACATTTGAAGGGATTTATATATTTCTTCTCTTACAATGTATAATATATTTGAATGATCGAGGAATCTGAATGACTTTTAGTGCACAAGAGGTAAGGGAATAAACCTTGATCCCTCAAAATACCTCAGTTGGCGCTGCATCAGGAACCTTCATTCATGAATACCTGATATAACCACAGGGGCAAGGGATTACTGGAGGAAATCGTTTGTCAAGAACTACAATAAGGAGGTACATTAGTAAATGCAACTTAAAACTTCACTGTGCATGCTTGTATTGCAGTGGAGAAAAATCAATATTCCAGATCTTTTTTTGGAATGAAATGGGTGCCTTGTGCTCTGGACTCTGGGCAGGTTTAAGACTCCATCTAAACTATTCTCAGCAAAATCCAGCTCTGTGATGCTAATGGGTTGTATCAGTGCCCTTGTCAAAGCTCATTTACACCTCTGTGAAGGCTACATTAATGCAGAAAGATACATTGAGGTTTTAAAGCAACATATGCTGCTGTCAAGACTTCATATTTTCAAGGGGTGTTCATGCATTTTTCAGCAAGATGATACAAAATTACATTCTGCTCAAATTACAAAGAAATGACTGAGGAAGACGGGGGTACCAGTACTGGAGTGGCCTATCTGCATTCCGGACCACCAGTGGAGAATGAATGAAGACTTTTAAAACTAAAAAGGCAACAACTGTGCAACATTACACTCCTTAAGACATGGTTGCAAGAAAAATGATACAAAATAAAAATTGAACCTCTTCATCTTGCTTCAGTATGCTCAAGGTCCAGGATGATTTTCAAGTGTTGTGACAAAAAAAAATGGCAAGATTCCAAAGGGAAAAGTCTTAAAGTCCCCACATTATTTTGGGAATATGTAGCAGACCTGAAAATGGAAAAAAAGGATGTACATTAATAAATGATTTGAAGTTTATGAAGTTAACACTGTCTGTAAAGAAATAAACTTTAAGTGAATCGATCATTGTATTTTTTATTTTGTATTACTCAGTTTTTCATATTATCCTAATATATTTCTTGATTATTAATTTTTGAATGAATTCTATTTAGTCCAATGGCCACTTAAAAAAAAGGATAATTTTGACCTTACACTCTGACATGGTTTTTTGAGCTTTGGGATGAAAATGAAAGCTTGTGGAAAGTATGTTACGCAGTTCATTTAAAATAAAAAGTTAAAACTGCTTGTTTGCCCAGTTAGGAATGTGGTATTTGATTAAAATAACAAAATAAAATGTTAAAACTGCTTGTTTGCCCAGATAGGAATGTAGTATTTGATTAAAATACCAAACTGCACTTTGGGAAGTGTTGGATCCATTGTTGTGGAGAATTGATAGGTACTTTTGATTTAGGACATCTTGGTCTCAGTTGGAAAAAGGTTGGAATGCCCGCTCTAAGTCAGAAGTGAAGTGTTCCTCCAGTGGAAAGGATTGAGTATGTCAAGCTCTTGGTCACGGATGAAAGAAGAATAAAAGGGGATACTGATAGAAGATTTGGTTTGGGCCCTTCTGCTTAAAATCTGCCCCATAAACCCAAACCTGGGAAAGTGGAAATGGATGGATGGTTTTAATGGACAGGCTCAGTCTACTGTGGAGGTAATGTTAATGTACAGCTTTTAAGCAGTATCATATCTTAAGTTAAATAGATCAGTCACCATTGAGAGCCAGCGCTCTCATAGCTCAGATACAGGTGGCGTTATTAACAAGATGAGACATTTACCATCCTCCTTGGGAAGCTCTTAAATAGTCCATATTGTTTTGCCGCTGGGCGCTACAGGGAGAAACTGTCAACTAGGGGAGGATGACCGCCTTGAGAAGATTCTGATCACCACAGCTCTCTGCGTGGCGCTGCATCCACTGGGGCTCTTATGATGGCACCCTGCAGACTTTTTCATTTTCCCCAGGAGACCAGTAAGGAGCGAGTATAGAAAAGCATAACACTGAGCTGTTAGTTCTGTCCAGTTTCCTCCAGATTCCTCAGAGATTTCTCCTGTCAGCACGACTAGCTACTATTTCAACCCCAAGCGTACTATGTGACAAAAGCACATAGTTACCTGTTTGCAACTAATTGAAAAGCAGTACTTTGCCTGCACACGTTCAAGGTGAAACCTATCTGGAAATTTCCAGTATTTGTCATGGACATGTTTTAGCCGGTGCCCAGTGTTTATGGATGTTGGATTACTGTTGCTATTGTACTTGGAAACAACCCGTAGTATTGTTCTCCCACCTACAGCCACCACTCTCCCATTAATGTAATGAATATCTAGTGCAGTGTTGGCAAGATAGCTGCCACTCAAGTTAGAATCTGATGCTCTTTTGCACAGTTGCTTTTTTTTTGTACAGCTTGGCCAGTTGGAGCTGTGCATAGTGATCGCAACACAAGATATAAAAAGAAAAGTTAGTTATTCCCATTTTCTGATGGTGAGAGTTAGATAGCTGTATAATGAACACTCAGACCAAAAATGTATAAACTGAGGACTTGGTTCCCAGTTGTGTTGTCATTTTTCACTCCAGTTTCTTCATCTTCCACAATTGCAAAGCAGTAACTCTTAAACATCAAAATCCCCCTCGGCAGTATAATTGTATAATGGTACTATCTTTCCAAGACAGCATTAAGTATTAATTACAATAACTACTAAAGTATGCATGTGCCTTGACACTATAATGCACCTTGCACTGTCACATAACAGCTTTTTAATATTATACACAGTCCTTACATTTGCCTTGGCGTCATTGACTTTGTGCCATTATATCAAACAAAATTGCTTCAGAAATTATTAAGCCTCATTTCACTTTTTGCGCATATTGCCTCGTAAAATGTAAAGAAAAATACTTGACTTAAAGCTTTTCCCTGAGAAAAAGCCTTAAGTCAAGTAGTCTTTGATAGTTTGTGATGAGTAAGCAGTTGCCCAAGTCTCTAGGTAAATGATTGATTGATTGATTGATTTTTTGAATATCTCTGTTTGGCTGCACTAGGAACAGTTTCCTGTTCCCCTCCCAGTGACAAGACTTCCATATAGTGATTTTGTCACCACATGTCACGACTAGTATCATCTTGTTAGAAAGCAGTGTCTGAACTGACATAGGCTTGCATCTACTGCTCTTAGCTGTCGGTATCAGTTTTCTCATCTCAAGAGAGCTTCTGAGGAGTTGTGACTTTTGAACTTCTGGTCACCTCACTGATGAAAAACTTACTACAACTGCTCTGTTTTTCACGTAGGCCAGACATGCAAAGTTTTGTCTTCTAATAGCCACATATTTATACCACAACACAATTTGATGCTGGACATCAGAGTTCTTAGAGGCTTGATTTTTGTCTAGATGCACCATGTTACATTTGCCTTCACAGGTGTTTATTAGAGGTGCGCTAATTGCTCGACTGCTCACTGGAATTGGCTAAAAGATACTGAGATGTCCATTTTTTTGAATATGTGAACACATCTTCCATGTGGTGTGTGCAGACATTTTCTTTAGTAAGTAAATGCATAAAGCACGCTGACACACACATATATATATATATATATATATATATATATATATATATATATATATATATATAATATATTAATTAGCAAAGGCCTTATAGTGCACAACAACACATCCATCCATATTCTTCAACCAGCATGTGTTTGTTGCAGAATGTTTCGCTTCAAGTCCAGAATACACAAATACAGATTTTTGTAAAAATGAGCTCGGAGGAAAGAGGAAAAGGCTTGATCAATTAGTTAAAACCATCCTTATGATTTTGCCCAACCCTTTGAAGCTTGCAAAAGTTAAAAGATTAAAATAGCACATAGCAAAGCACACAACTTCTGCTATCACTGAGGGAAAATCTTTAAATGTCTTGTAGAAATGTAGAATGTAGAAATGTAGAAATTTCAAAAATAAGATACATTAACAGAGTCATGCACAATACTGCAGAAGAATAGTGGTATCAGAGTTTTTAAATTTTGTTATATGCCACAGACACAAAAGGCACCCAGCCTCAGGGCTGGAATCAGTTTTACAACAAACATTTGGCCTTAAACATCAAATTTCATCTCCATGTTCATGTTAAGGTTGACTGGTCAGGCCCCAGCTGTACATGTTTTCTTTTGCAAAGGTAAAAACACAGAACATTATTTTAAGTTCAGTGTATGTGGAAACAAATTGTTCTGTGATACACTTTTGCAGTTTGATGCAAGTAAAAAAAAAGAAATGTTTCTATATCCTTAGAACGAATTCATAATCTAGTTGTTATACTGTAATTTGTTTCCTGATGGATTTTGGTTTAGCAATATGACACTCTAAATTTTTGATTTTTAGTGGCTGAGAGCAGCAGACCTGTAACCTGTTGCAGTTCTGGCGTAAATGTAAAATCTGTTTACAGATTCAAATTGGAATGTCCAATTTAGACAAAATAAAATATTAATAGAGAAACCCAAAATCGGCATGTCACAGAGTTAAAAACAAACAAGTAAATCAAAATCAGCTGAGAAAATTGCTACCACTAAATCTCTACTTTGTAGTTCTTTTAAACTATATTCACTTAATTTAGTTATTCACAAGTGTCCCAAATGTTGGATATATTTCAAGGATTATAAAAGATTGATGCATTCAACCAAAACCTACAACACCTCAACAACAAGTCAGAAAGCGGTTCTAAATAAGAGCCCCCAAGAAATGCCACTTTTATTTTATTAATTTTGTGATCTGCATGTAACACTAGTTCACATAATGTGGACCTCATATGTTTATTGTGGTGTGTACAAACCAGTCTTTCAGTTACTCATGTGTGGGCCAAATATTGTTCAATGCCTTGTACTATTTAACCACATTATTTAATCCAAACAGCTAAAGATAATAGATGAATGAATGGAT
The DNA here is from genome assembly GCA_028564865.1 of Zenarchopterus dispar. Lineage (NCBI taxonomy): Eukaryota > Metazoa > Chordata > Actinopteri > Beloniformes > Zenarchopteridae > Zenarchopterus > Zenarchopterus dispar. The sequence continues at coordinate 9,222 of JAOWBL010064473.1, forward strand.
GTCGTCAGCTGAAACTTCAGTATAAAGTCTGTCTTCTTGTCTCATCTTTTCATTGTTTTGAGTCACTTGCTTGCAGTCCTACTGGGATGCACTCAGTTTTAAAAGCGGACTGTGTTTAAAAATACCTTAAACTAAATATTGCTTTATTTATTAATGGAGTTTTCTTGCCCCGTCTCTTTCCTAAGATGCTCAGGTGACATATGTTCTGTATAATCCAACAAACAAAGTACTTCCAAACATGATGTGACAGTGATTAACACATATTTATATGTGGAGAATCCACTTGGAAAGAACCAGAATTCTTTCACACTTAGCTCCAACACCCCATCAATCTGTTTCTCACTTTTTGTTTGTTTCCATCCTCGCTGGCTGTCATACAACAGCATCCTGCACATGTATTCTAGTTTCCAGTCCATTCACGCCTGCGACTAGACCGGAGATGGAAGGGTGCGTTATCTCAGCCCGTGTTTGTTTTGGAGGCTGCACGTGGGAGCGCTGACCAGATGTGAAAACAATGTGGTCGCTGAGGCAACTTTGCCACAGCAGCTGCTGTCACTGATAGTGTCCACTCAGCCCTGCTGAGGCAGTCTGTGTAGTGTTTCTGTGACATGTTTTTACACTGTACAAACTGCAGATATGACGTTGTACAGTGATTGATCATCTTGTTACCAAAATGAAAGGGTTTACTGTTCACATCAGCTCTGTATACTTCTTAGATAAATTATGAGCCAGTTATTAATGTTTAGTGTCTAAATGTTGTGTACACACTGTCAGTACAAGTGACAGTATGATTATGTGACAAGTAAAGTGTAGAATCTAATACACAAGGTGTCAAGAAAAAGTATACAAACCTTTTAGAATTTACTGGTTTTATGCATTAATTTTCTCTAAAATGTGATTTGAGATTCTGTAGCAACACCAGTACCTTGAACACAATTCAAGGTGCTGGTAATAGAAGTAAGTGTACCAGTGGTCGAACCTTCATTGCCAATAATGACTTCAAGAAAGCACTTTTAAGTAGTCCTGGATCAGACCTTAAAAATGTTCAGGAGGAACTTTTGAGTTTCATCTCAGTTACGTTTGTATCATGTCTGTGAGCAAGTCTCAAGGTTATTTCACATCATCTTTGTGGGGTGTAGGTCTGGGCTCTGACTGGCCACTCCGAAAGCCATTTTTCTTTTTGTCTTTCTGAAGTCATAGTGTGATGGATTTACTTTGATTCTTAGGCTCATTGTTCTCCTGCGTTGCCCAACTTCTTCTGAGCTTCAGCTGGTGGACAGTCACCCTTGGGAATTAATTTTCCTCTTTACGTCATGAAGTGGTACAGGCCCAGAGGCAGCAAAAGCAATCTCAATTATGATTCTCCCTCTACCACATTTCACAGTTGAGATGATGTTTTGATGTTTTAAGCTACGACAACATAGAGAACTGAGTATTTTTCTCCACCAATTCAATCTTCAACAGTAAAGCAAATTAAAAAACAGTAATGCCTTTCCTTCTTTTGAGAGCAGGTGCTTCCTCTATGGTGCATATTCTGTGACTTCTGTTTGGTAGACTTATGATCAGAAAGGTTTGGGAGTTCCTGTCATATCTTCAAGCATTTAGCTGTTTTTCATGGTTCTTTGTCATTGAGGATTCTGAGCTGTGCCTTTGGCATCATCTTGGCATGGCTCCCACTTGCTGGAAGAGTAGTCTAGGTACTTAATTGCCCTCTTTTACAGCCAGTTTATCTAAGTGTAGTCTGGTGGATGCCGAAACGCTTTGAGATAACTGTGTATCACTTTCCAGCCTTATGGAGATCAACTACTATTGTCTCCTTTTGGTGAGGCACAGTTCATGTCAGAGGATGTTTCTCATGAACCTCAACATAAATGCCAGAGTGTATTTTCTCAAACTAGCTGTAAACCACACCTCCAAACACATTTCATCAATTGACTCCAGGTGGTCAAAGTCTGTGGGTGATTGTTTAATGACTGTGTTCAATAGAAATTGGGTTTTGCCACTTTTGTGACTTAGATAAAGATCAGATCACATTTAATTAAAAAGTAATGTGAAAAACAAGTGAAGTTTAATTTTTAACTAGCTTTTCCTGCAACATGGTGTTTAAAGCCTAAACCATTACTGTTATTGTTCCTGGAAGTCCAACAATCCGAATGTTTAACAGTTTACCTTTCCTTTTATAAAGCAAACTTGTCCACTAAATGTTCATTGTTGAATCCAAGATGTATACTAAATATCAATAATATGCATTTGGTATTTGTTTTTCAATCTTAATACACTCAACTTGACTTGTGTATCTCAACTATAAACACGTTAACATACATTCACATACTAATCCTTCAGTAAGATGTGTAGGTTCGGATTATCACCAGTTTTGAAGGTTGATTACATATTTGTGAATTTTATTTGATCAGACAACTCTTTTAATAATTACTGAAAGTATTACTGATTTAGCTCTGTTCCACTTAAGCACTATTGTCAGTAGATAATTTCAAACAACTTTGTTAAGTCACCACATCGAACACTAACAGATGTGTGCACCCAGACCTGAAGAGACTTGTGTTAGAAAGTAGACCACCACAGTTCAGATACGATTACAGAACAAAACAGATGGGCTCTCCACTGAGACAGAAAACAAAACAGAGCCAGGAGAACTGTATTACCTTTGCACAGATGAAACGGAGTGTGGTGGTCTGCTGTCTGGCTCGTCACCTTCAGATTGGAATCTAGTTGACTTCTATGTGGAAACCAAAGCTCAGTGTTCTCGTCGCTTGTATTTTTCCTTTCTAAGTGCCGTGCCCTCCTGAAAATCTCACTAATGGCAAAATAAGACCCAGTGTTAAATGGAACAACCATCTACCACTTCAAGTACCATCTAGTAGATTTTTGTTTTGGCGGAACTGAAAAAATCAGGATGACTCCGAATAGATAAACCAAAAATCCACTAAACACTCAGCTAATCTTTAAAAACAAACAAACAAAAAAACAAACAAACAAAAAACTGTAGAAGTAAACCTTTGCTTGTACTTTGTGTTTAGTTTTTATAAATACATATTTATACAGTATCATGTATTTAGACTGATGAAGGCAACTCAGCTGCAATAATATCCAAGAGACGACAGAGATAGTAATTTACTCACATGCCTGTGCTTGCCCCACTAATCAACCACCATAGCGAGTCAAACCAGATTGTTTTGGTCTAAGCCAATTTTCTTTACAACCTCACCCGTGCCTTCATTACTGAGATTCCCAAGCAAGTGTAGTGAGAGGTAAAGGTTGTAATTTGATCCTCCTTACCTTGATCAGATTACACATTGGAATTAGTATAATTACAGCTGCCACTGATTAATGGGCAAACCATAATTAGCACTCTGGATCTGAAGAGAGAGAGAGTGTGTGTGTGTGTGTACATGCTTATGAAATATGTTTAGAAACAAAAAATCTTAATAAGGAACACAGATAGAAATAATATTGAGACTTTGGTATTACATTAAAACCTTCAAAAAAAGAGCTCACATTTAAAGCAGTTTATTCAGCAGTTTGTGAAGTTAAGTGAAATTCAAAGTTGACATTGTTTTTTTCTTTTTTCTCTTTTCTTTTTTTGAGCTTCATATTATTTTGCATGTTGTTCTGAAACTCCAGGGAACTCCACGCTCGGTCAAATTAACTGGCAACTGTTCTCTAATGGATTATTATTTAAAAACAAACAAACAAACAAAAAAACCAGTGTGCATGTCACCTAAAAGAGTCACACAAAATTGCATTCCACTTTTTATGATGACAGTCACTGGTAATAAATAATTGTCTGATAAACAATAATTATATATGGTTGTAACCAGTGTTCAAGGGTTTAAGAGCAGCATCAATTTGAAACACACCTTTCTTAAATGTCACCATGATCTATCACTAACAAAAAAACATTTTCTCATTCAGCATTCTTCTAAAATGCAATTAAAAAATATATAACAGGCTCCAGCATTGACCTTTGTGGGAAATCTCTTGCTGTTGCCCGAATTGAGCTTTAACATTTAGAAATGCAATTGTTACAAATGTAAATTTATAGTCAGCTGTCTGCTCATGACTTAACTCATTGCAAATTTAGAGGCAATTTCCACGAAGCCTTTTTAAAGGCATTGTAATAACTGGCTCTAACTTATAACTAATTGGAAAAATTCTTATGGAATCAGTAAATGTTCAGATGTCAATGAATGTGAGTTTTTTTTTCATTTTTTCTTTTATCAGAGTAAAAGAACAAGACCACCAGCTTTAAGACTCATGATTGTAATTATTTCATCAACTTCTCTCAAAAGAACATTTACTGTTAGAGGTGTTTGTGAACTATGATTGGCACGTAGCTATTGACTTGGTTTAACATGCGCTCTATGTCGCTCCATCCACACAGTGCCCCTTTTTTCATTTAACTCTTTTAAAATGTCCACACTACTCTTGGCTGTGAATACAGCTTTGCCAGCTGATCTTAATTGTCCTTAAAGCGTTTGTGTGACACATTCTGAAATGGGAATAAGTACACTACTACACACTAATGGCACTGCTTGAATGCAAATTTTATGCAACGCTTTAAAGGATTCCATGATCACAGTTTCCATTTGCTGAGAAGCCGCTTTGCTTTCAAATGGCAGCAGTAGCATTATTTTGTTTGATGAATCTATATGCATATGCATATCATAATGAATCTGAACCTAAAAAGGTCTATCACATGACTAAACTGAAACTGCCTTTTCCAAATGCCCCTTTATGGAATATTACAGAGCAAAATAACCTTTTCTTCAATAAAATGTTGTATTTTAAGATACATGAATAATGGCAATATCAGTTGCACTTAGCAAAGCATTTTGAAATGAGATTCTGAGGTTTGCAGTTTGGTCTTAAGTGAGTCACTGGGTAACCCCTCTTCACTGCGGTGACAGTTAGTAAAGACTAGATGAACTGTATGGAGGAAGGGAGCACTAAGAGATCGAGCTGCAGGGCTTCAAATATTAATAATGGTAGAGTGTATCAGACATCGTGCATGCATGAGCTGTTTGTGTGCAATCTTGGTCTCAGCGAGCTCAGCACCGCTGACCACTGCATAATAGTAAAACTCTGGGGTTTTCAGCTGCATCATAGACAGCCATCACTACAGTGGACAGCGATTCAAAACTTTTTTTTTCTTTTTTTAATAAGTATATGTAGGGGTTTTGATGGTTTTAGCTACACATTATCTACCTTAGACATCAGTCCTCCCACATCACTTTAATACATTCTGTTGAACAAAATGACCATTAAAAGAATCCAAGGACTTGTGGGGGAAAATCCATTTTGAGCTTGTCGTCAGTAAACTGTGAAAGGATTACATGATGTCCAAAGGAGTGGGCACATCTGTAAGAAAAATAAGAATATGAAAGAGATTGCGTTGAATGTCCTTTAAAGCATACAGTTGTATTTGAAAAATAAATGATGTGCTTTTATTTAAATAATCTATGCATGAAAGAGTGAACGGCAGCAAAGAGCAATAAAGGAAAATTATACAACAATATACACACAATGTACACAAACTATTATATACACTTCTCTTATGAAGGAACCCTGTGATTCAAAGCAAGAAGAAGTGGGCAAAGAAAGTGGAATGAAATATAAACATAAATACTAACCAAACTGTAAAAGCAGTTTTTAGCGTTTAAAAAATAAGAGTCAGTTTTTGAAGGGAATACATAAATTATAAGTCTTGATTAAAACCAATCGCAGATGTCAAGAAGGTTGTTTCTGAAGATTAATTTGTTGTCTCAGCACTCAGTGCTGTCAGCATGTGCTCGCGTGTGTGTGTGTGTGTTCTTATTGAGTGAGCAATGTCTGCGATCTGATGGGATGTTGTGTATTCCCTCCGGCATTGGGCGCTTTCAGCACAAGTGCGTCATGGCATGAGTTTGATGTCACATATTTCGAGAATGATCTACATTATGTAAGAACCGAAATACGAGGAACAGCGATGCCAAATTGCCATACTGCTCCTCAAATGCGTGCACACACACACACACACACACACACACTTTGAAACGCTCCAGCTGGCAGGCTGGCACTGCGCTGAGAGCAGTGCTGCTGGGACAAGATGCTTACTAATATGTGGTGTTTTTAATAGCAACGTTCATTATTTTGGGATTAACATTATGAAAAGACAGAAGGTAGGCAGGTGTTAAATATTCAGCAGCTCTATGTTGTGGTATCGTTGAGATGGTCATATAAATAAATATATATATATTTTTGTATTTCATGCTGCCAAAAGGATCTAATTTGAATGCAACCTGCATATTTACTGCATTCATCTTTGCAATGGTCACTGGCTCAGATGTCAAAGATGTGGTTGACAGGGAATCAACGTTTCAGCGTGGCAGCTTGTCCACCACGTCATGCTGTTTGGCCTCTCTGCCATAGCAAGGTTTCTTCAAGCCTGTGAAGTTGGCTGATAAAATTAGCACAGCAAATTAGTAATGATGAGTCACTCATTAACATTCTTGTTGGCAGGAGGTGGGTTGTCGTGGGCTGCTGTGTTTGTTCAGGACTTGTAGGAAAGTAAATGCTCTAAACAAATATTTTAAAAACATATATACGTGGGGATGTAAGTCTGTTTTCAGGAGGAGTTTTGTGTCACTTACTTTCCAGTTGGTTTCCAGTGGTGTTTTATGCCTACGGGGAGAGTTATTTTAGAAGAGTTGTTGCGTGAAAGCCTTGACAGGATTTCCAGAAACAGCAGCACTTGAGGTACTCTCCTGAAGCAGATGCAAATGTAGTCCTGTTATTTTGTTGCTCTGAGCAAATGTTCTGCAGCTTTGATAGTCTTCAGCTCTGTTTTTTATTTAAAAAAAGGGTTGACACAGTTTTGTGAAATATTGGTGAAATGTATGTGCTATTTCTCCGTCTTCAACTTCATACAAGGACACGGTATGAAAGTGAACTTTTCTGCCATGCCTTTCGAGCTCCGTTCATGACGGGCGGTTTAAGGGAGTGGAGTCAATTTCTCTCCGGCCTCCTCTTCCTCAGCATGTGCCTTTTTTTGTACTCGGTGTAACACTTTTACACTAATAAGATGACAAATTGGGTGGAGATAAAGATGGAGAAATTGTAGAATTCTGCTCTGATCTTGTCTGAGATGTCACAGTACGTTGCAGGTCTCCATGACTTATTTTCAGACTTAGGAGGAATCAGGGTAGTTTTTAAGATTTTTTTCACATTATGCCTCAACATCCAATGTGGTCAGACCTTACACATCATTTAAAATCGACCTGAATCACTCTAGTTCCAGTTATCTCCTCCCTCCAGATTTCAAAAGTAGATGGGTCATAACCTTTCAGTGGAAAAGTTTTAGGTGCTGAAGAACAATTTACCTTGTTCTTTTGAGTTGAGATAAAACATGCGTGCTGTGCTAAACTGCACGCATGTGGTTGAATGCCAGTCCATCTGTTACTGCTCAGTCACTGTATCAATAATAGATTTGATAAAATGACAAATGGCTTACTCTTGAATGTTGCATGTGGAAAATGGCAGAAATTTGCTGGCCTGTTTAAGTGCACTTCTAAGCAGTCAGATGGAATCGCGTACCGTTGCTTGATTGTTCATTTTGAAATCATCTTATTGCAGCTGGAGAGCTGACCCTCTGCTCTTGTCTTTTCAAATCCAGTTTTAATGGACTATCATAGTTTCAGTACTGGGAATAACTTCTGTTCATCTTCCTCACATTGGATAACTGCAGTTTCCTCTCTCTCCTCCATTGTGCCCTTTATTTTCATTTCTCCTCTCTCTGGGTCGATGCTGGTGTGTTTTTCTCTGCAACTCAGGAGTGGCCACTGTTTTTTCAGTGTCTCCTTGGGTGATATAGGAGAATGGATGGAGAGGTTGAAACTGTCTGAATGGGCCAAGTTGGTATCAAATGAGCACCACAAATGACTGGAGGGTAGCTATTATCAGTGAGGCTAAAGCTATGCTCCAGTTGGGTGCTGTCAAAGATCCTGGGTGAGCAGTAGCAAGAAATAGGAAAATAAAAATAGCCTTAGTAGCGTATGACCTCATTGTCTGTTCATGTCAAAAATGCTGTTGCCAGGAGTTCGTTTGCCTCTGCTTGTTTCTATCATTGCCCACCTTTTTGATCTTGTTTTGTCCCATTATGTCATTTCATCTCTGCTACGTCACTCTGCTGTCCCTCACACTCCATTAAATTACAAGCGCAGTTGCTATTTGCTTACATCAGCAGTGTATCACGCGTACATGCTTGGCCTGAGGACTTTTATGCTATAAATCATTTATTATTCAGTGGTCAGCATATAAAAGGTTCAACAGTTTTTATTTAGTCTCTTGCTCATAATGTGACGTAATTGCGCCATGAGTGTGACCCTTTTCCATCTTAGGAAACCACTTACATAAACATAGCCTCAAGTGTTTCACCACATCTATAATACACACGCAATTCATTTTTATCCAAAATCTGACATTTAGAGTTTTGATAAGCACCTTAAAAAACAATTAAGAATGGGATGCCTGTATTTGTATCCATAGAAAACAAAAAATGTGTGGTTGAAATCCATTTGGTAAAAACCGATCTACAATACCCACAATGCTTTGTAATACAGCAAAGAGTTCCACTGGGGCTCTTAATTATCTTGCACATCTGCTGCTACTCTTCTGTGCGAATAACCCAACACCAGACACAGCACACATACACGTACATGAGTACCAAATGCTAAGAGATGGGCTGTTTGAATTGATTAGCCTGCCATAAGTCATGATGATGTGCTTAAACGGAGATGATGGAAGAAGTTTATCTCATTGATTATTCTATCAATGCAGTCAATATAGCTTGCATACAAATTGTGATTTGTGGCTGATGTCAATTTTAAACACAATGAAAGGAGGGATGATGAGAGACAAGCATCTTCATAAATACACACCGTGTCATTTCCCTTTTACTGAAATTGAGAAGCTCTGATAACGTAATGACCTGATTCCTTCTTGCAAATGATTGGAGTGATGGTAGCTCTGATATAAACAACACCGAGATGAAACATGTAAATCCGATACCCAGGAGTCCTGCAGCAAGGCATGAGATGCCAAACCCAATCCCCAAATCTGAGCAGAGATGGAAACATTTGCATTAAGTGGGTCTTACAGCTCAGGGGGCAATTTGCTCTCAAGTCCTAATGTGTTTTTTCCTGTTGGTAGTGAAGCATCCATGCCTGACAAAGGAATTAAGAGCCAACGGGACTGACCTCAAGAAATGGGCTCCACAAACAGCTCTGATGGTGCAATTTCTGCATTTTAAAGAAGAGATATGACTTTTTTTTTCCCCCAAAAGTTGACACATTTTCCTGAGCTCTTAATGAAATAGTGTGTCTGTCACATGTCTCGGTCAAAATACCACAGAATTCCAAAACAAATGCTTTGTTTTAAATCATGTCATCTCTGCTTTGCTCACTGCAGCCGGTTTTAGGTGATGGAATCAAACCCTCAACCCACTCCCCTTTTCCACAGGGCATGCCTGTTTTGAAACTGGCGGTAGAGCTTTGTGCTACTGCCCACTTCCAAGGTCACAGCATCCTTCAAAAGTGAACAGCTCATTAATGAAAAATGTTCAGAACAAAACTGCCTCAAAACAAGAGAGTTGTGTGACAGAGTTTTTTTGAGTTGGTACTGATGCCAAGCAAATAAAATTTCTCAAGCATTTCGATTCATATTAGTTTACATCTAGCACGTTTGTTGTGCTCTGCTTATTTGGTTTTGTACACATTAATAACTTGTTTGCTCTAAGGCTCTTGTTTGCTCTCTTGTTCAGTCTCAGGCATGTGTGCTATACTCACTCTTCCTCACATGTGTGGTAATGCATGTGAGGGCCACACTTGTTCAGTCTCATGCACTGGTGGTTGGGTATGTCATTCCACACAGCTCTGAGTAGGAGAGAGCACCTAGCCTCAAATATTCATTGCAATCTTTGGCCAAAGCTCTGGAGCCCATAAAATTGTATTTTGTCCAGTCCTGCAGGCTGAATAGAATAATAAAAAAAGATTTTAAAGTGAACCTGTGATCACATAATACATACTGAAACATTTGTTACACTGATGGCTGGATGGATGAATGGATGGATAGACAGATGGATGGATGTAGTGTCACTTGCATTTTAGAGCAGTCACATTTTGAAACAGTTTCTGCCTGTTTTTTTTTGTTAGTTTGTTTTGTTTTTTTTCTTCACAGCAATATTTTGAACCTCTCTTATGGTCCCATATGCTCTAACATACACGTTTCTTTGGCTGCAGCCTCCCACATAAAATAAAATTAGAATACTGGCTGAGAATAGTACAAACCTGATGAGAAATATTTTACCAATATAGAAAACAAAATCAATAAAAGCATGTTTTCTGTGTACTTCATATCTATGACAAGTCGAAATGAAAAATGTTTCTCTGTGAGCTTCTTGCTGCATTCTGTAGTCTGAGCTACAACAGATAAGAGTGTAGTTCCACAACTTATGTTTGAGGAAACTGACATTCTCCCAAAACACTGGAAATGATGGAGATGAGTGATTAGATTAATGAACTGTTAATGGTACTGAGTAGTATAAACATTTATAACATTAGTCACCATCTTTTTTTCAGGCGATGACTGTTTTCAGATTGCCTTTGAGTTTAAACTGATTATTGAACGACTCTGGCCCTGTATTTGTATTAATGTCAGATTCATGTATTCAGAAACCCCTTTTCAATTTTTATGGCAGTATTTTTTTTTAAAGACTTCTTGCTTAAATATTATGTAATACTAAACACAGTTTTGTTTTTAAGACTACAACATGCACATAAAAATACTCTAAATATGCAATTCACACATTTGGATTAGTTTTTGTTTATAACAAATAGAAACTCCATTTTTCAGGACTGAACCTGGTGTAACGTAACCAGTAAATATTTTACAAACAGTTTGTGTGCACGTAATCACTTTGTTCCTTTCCAAAAAACCTTCATGGTACATCTTAGAGTTTATTGCATCTCATACTCTTTTCTTTGGAAGCCAGTGTTTGAATTTACTTTTTTCTCTTTGCTTCCACAAAACTCGCCATTTTGTTCTTTTATTTATTCTCCAGCTATGTGACCTCTTTGTCTTAGTTTATCTACCTCCTCATTCTCTCCATCTCTGTCCCAGTTCCACCTTGACTGACCGAAAGGACAAAGCCTCCTGAGTCAGCATGTTGGTACTCCAGTTGTATGTCCTTGTTGCCACTTCCTACTGTGGATCCCTTACAGCTGTTAATGAAAACAAAGATAATTGTTTGAACAATGTTCCAAGTGTCAGATGTTCAGCATAAAATGTATAAAAAAGGGAATTGCGCATATTATCAATATTATTATAATTAATATTTTTATTGCTTTTGTTCATGTTTCAGTTGATATAAAATGAAGATTCAAAAATAGAGAGATTGGAAAAAATTGAGCTTGGAAAAGTGAGCTTGAGTGTTGTTTCTCTGCAGTTAGTTTCTTTTTTTGGTAGTGCTCTTTAAAAAGAGCCCATTACTGAAGCAGTACTGACTGAAATGGGTAGGTTCCTTTCAGCAGATGGTTGCCATGCTAAAATAGTTACCCTTATGTAACCGTGGGCCCTACCTGGTGAAAAGACATGTCAAATGCAGTTCTGCAGCATAATGGCTTTAAAGAGGGCAACTATTAGAGAAGGAGAACAAATCACGAGAAGTTGTTTTTGTTCACCATGGACTGCTTTGATTAAGAGAAGATTATCCTCCTTGTCAGAGGCAAAAAAAAAAAGGGTATGCGTTTGATTTCAAGAACTGTTCTTGTTTGTACCTACCCATACTTAAAGTAAGATGCTGAGACCTGTGGAGTCAACTGGACATGGTGTCGTATGACCAACTAACATCTGTTTGGTGGTGGTGCATTAAATCATTGGGTGAATACGAGACGTAAGTCATAGATGCATAAAGGACTCACCATCAAAGCCATTTCAGAGTTGGTCTGAAATCAATACCCATATCCTAAATGCCCACTATACTGCTGAAGATGAGGCTGTCTGGTGTTGGTGGGTATTTGCATTTCTGCATTATTCTATTCCATGTAAATTTTATAAACAAAATCCCAGTTCTTATTTATTGCCCTAAAAACAAGCTCAGGGAATTGTTCAATACTGCCTTGCAACTTGAATTGCCAAGTATATGTGTGTGTGTATATATGTATATATATATGTA
>JAOWBL010064494.1:0-21443 GCA_028564865.1 Zenarchopterus dispar
CCCCCCCCATTTACGTCCTTTTACTCATTTATTTATTTATATATATATATACATGTATATACATATATATACATGTATATGTATATATACATGTATATATATATATGTATATATATGTATATATATATGTATATGTATATATACATATACATATATATATGTATATACATGTATATATATATAGATATACACACATATACATATATATACATATATATGTGTGTGTGTGTATGTATGTGGATGGACGGATGGATAGACAGACAGACAGACAGATATGAAAAATTAAAGCATAAATCTTCTTGCACATTCACCTCATTCCAACTCTTGGTCTCTTTAAGACACAGCTGTGTTGACTTTGTGTATGATTCTTGAAAAACGCATTAACGTGAAATATTGGAACAAGAAGCCAAAGCTAAAGCCCCGAGAAGCTCAAGGCGAGTGTCCTTCAGTCTAAACTTTATCATGCTGATGTTTCTGAGCTTTGAACTTGGGTTTGTGGGAACAAAACTGAATGTATGTGTGATGTTTGTGACTGAATTAGCAGGATTCAGAAAGACTTTATTTGTCTTTCTTATTTAAGTTAGCAGAGAGTTGACAAATCCTGGGTAAATCTTTCAAACAAAGTTTGGGTGTCTGTGTGTCATTCCCAGAGGATGTTTGTTGATCTGAGGACAAGAGGAACATTTCTGAGTCATTTTCCATGTGAAGGAGTTGTTGATTGTTGTTTACAGATTCCTCTTCAGAGTTCAACACAGGCTGACTTATCATCTAATGACGCTGATGCTCACAATGACATATGTTTTTGACTTCTAACATCCCTGCTTGGATATTTGAACTGTGAAACAAGGAGGGGTTCAAAATGTGGGCTTGGTGGCCCTGATACGCCAGCGCCTGTGTACAGTATTTGTGTCATGTCCAGTCATGCCTGAGAGCCCTCCTTCAGCTCTCCACCCTCTCAGGGTGTATGATGATCTTTCTTTCCTTCGTCCTTGTAAACTCCTGTTTCCTGTGGCGTGCTGGCCTCTTGGACGAGGACGATTGTTTACTCTCAGCTCCGTTAAACAAGGACAAGCAGTCTGAAGGGAAGGAGCTCACTGACAGCGGTGGTTGGGACTCTGGATGTGAGGATATTTAGTTTGACAAGGACCAGACTCTTCGGGTAGCAAGCCGCATCCTTTCTTCCTAAATTCCCGAGAAGGCACACCGGGAAGCTTGTCAGCTACTGACACCCTCACGCTCTCTTCTAAACATACGCAGTTATGTGGAAACTCCTGCTGTGGGACAGCAAGTTCGGGAAATGTGAGGTCCTCCTGTTCACCGTGGTTTCAGTGATCCAGCAGGAAGAAAAGTGGAAGTTACACCAGGACATTCACCGGAGAGGTCCGATTCTTATCTGACCGGGGAGATTAGCGCCAGCTTTTCAACTTTTGATTAACCGGGGCATCTTTAAGCAGCGTTAGGACATGTGTTGATTATCCGCTCTTTGCGTAACAGTAAGGTACCGCTGGCCCAGATGGAACCCTGCATGTGTAATTTGTAAAGGATCAGTTCGTATTCAGCGGTTCGGGTCAAAGTTCAAGTGGGGTTACCGCGTTAGCGATGCTGGTGACGGAGGCGACTCGGCCCCAAAAGTCCTACCACGGTCAGGTATGACCCAGACTCTGAACCCCTCCTGGAGCTCTCAGGACAGGTGAGTGAGAGAGCCGAAGGGGGGAAAAAAAAACGGTTCCCCTTAAAACTCCCACGATGGAAATCCTGGTCACGAGTTTGACTGATTTGACTTGAATTAATGTGAACTTTAGCTTGAGCTTTACATGTCTTAGCTGTATCACTGTAACCAGCTTCATCAATGTCTGACAGCATCTCCCATCTAGACTTTGGCTTTTTTATGGTTTGCAAAATACACTTTTGTGATTGTGAAAGAGGGTAAAATACTTTGGAAGAGTGGCTTAAAAAAATACGTATTTCTATCAATGTTCAAGATGGAAAGAATAAATATAGTGAAAGTGGACTTAACCTTTTATATAAGATAAGCATAAAACCAAAGCAACAAAGCTAAACTAGCAGCCTCAGAGAAGAAAAATCAGATGGATGGTTTATAAAACTTTAGAGCTTTTCTTTTATGTTGATGTAGCCACCAAAGTCAAAGTTGTCTAAAAGTTCAAATTTAAAAAAAAAAAAACAAAAACAAACTACTCGTGAGATGACATTTGGCAGATGGTGAGGAGATGTTCAGTGAATGTGAAAAAACCAGGTTATAGACAGGTCCCTATAATCGCTTACCCTGCCTTTAAAGTTCTAGCTCTCTATATTTAAGTATATTTTAATATGCTCTATTTCCCTCCATCCACTTCCACTGATCTGAGTTCAGGTCTCAAGCAGAGAGGCCCACACATCCCTCTCCTCAGGCCAGACGAGAGATGTCATCTCTGTGGTCTGCCCCGGGTCCCTGGCCTGGGTGGACATGCTCGACACGGTGGGACACATCCCAACCGTGGGACCGAACCACCCGATCTGGCTGCTCCTGATGTGGAGTCCCACCAACTCCACTCCAAATCTTTGCTGAATGACAAAACTTCTCACTCCCTGAGGGAGAGTCCTGCCACCCTGCAGACAAAACTAATTCCAGCTGCAACGTAGTCTTTTGGTCACTTCCCACAGTTCACGACAACGGGTGAGGGTGGGACCCTAGGTGGACCAGTAAACAGAGACTTTTGCCTTTCGGGTCCACTCTCTCTTCATCCACCCGTCTGTTTCCTGCTCCGGTCTTCTCTCACTTGTGAACAAGAGATACTCCTCCACTCGAGCCAGCCCCTCACCCCCCTCTTTTCCAGCTGAGAATAGTTTCATATTTAATCCCTCTGATTTGAATCCCCGCTTGGCTTCAGATGATAACATAAACTACTGAATACTCCTTACTTACACGCTAAACCTATCTTTTTTTTTTTTTTTTGGTCACCTCTGTCTTAACAGTATTTTGCACTAATTCAGTTGTGAAGTCGGTCATCACTGTTAAACATTTCATGATGAAACCCCTCTTCTTTTGCTACGCGGCAAATTAACATGAAGTTAATACGTCAGGCTGACTTTTGAAGTTGTGAAAAATCTTAGTTGACACATCTGATTAAAAAAAAAGTGAAAATTCACTGGATACTATCAGCGTTTGTGTTTATCTTCTCTTCTTCGGCTGTAGTATTTGTTTAGACTGTGCCGAGCTCTGCCTCGGGCCGGCTTTCCTTGTGTGAGCCTATAATTATAATACAGTAAATGACTAGTTCATGTGTTCCTGCCTTACCTGGAGGGTATCGAGGCTAACATCGCTGTGATCTGTGTGATTATCAAGCGGTCCTGAACGTTCATGAATGTTATGCGTGAGCGACTATGGCCTGAGTTTTTTTTTTTTTTTCCAGTGTTGTTCATTAGCTATAATTAAGGAAGCAAACATAAATAAGACCGCGCAGATCTCCCCTGTTAGTCCTGTTTATTTAGGCTCCCCGTCTGCATCCCGTCTCTTTTGTTGTTGTTTCCAGAAGTTAAAGCATTCCTCCCTGGAACAACAACATTCAGGGCTGCGCCGGCCTCACCCCGTCCCTGCTCTGCCTTAAAAGGCTTCCCCAGCTGGCGTTTCTCTCTCCGATGAGGACTCAGAGTTTGGTCCAGAACATTCTGCTCTCTAAACAGTTTCCCCCAAATTGGCCTCCTCCTCCTCCTTCTCCACCTCCTCCTCCTCCTCCTCCTCCTCCTTCTCCTCCTTCTCCTCCTCCTCCACCTTCTCCTCCTCCTCCTCCTCCTCCTCCTCCTCCTCCTCCTCCTCCTCCTCCTCCTCCTCGTCCTCCAGACAGGTTAACGCACAGCTGGAACGTCAGCAGCTGATGGAAAGAGCGGCCTTAAATGAGCTCTTCTCTTTTCTTTTCTTTTTTATTGTCTGAATGTAATCCACGGCCGTCTCAGGTGATCCAGTGTGGAAATTATGAGGGAACAGCTGTTGCTTTTCCTTCTGATAGAACAAAGAGGAAAAAAGTTATGCAAGTAAACGAGGCAAACTCTTTGACTGGGATTGAACTGTCCACGCAGACTGAATGAGGTGGATAAAAGAGAAGAGGGAAAAATGAAAGGTTTGTTATTGTCATATTGCACAAGAGACCTCTGCTTAATCACCCGACCTTTAGCTTTATGCTTGTCCTACATCTAATCCAGATTCTTTACTGCATAAACCACTTGATCTCCATCTAGAGTCGTAGGTAAAGCGTACCAAAGGATTTAGTGGCATCTGCGGTCTAGTGTAATACCGCTGCAGGTACATCAGCCAAACCTCTCTGACATCGTTTGCTGCTTTGCTTTTTTTTTGTTTTGGTTTTTTTTGTCCCAGTGGGCTGTCACATCCTTGTGATGCATAATCGCCGGCCAGAACCACTAACCATTGATTCTTTAAACCCTTTTTTAATTCCAACTGGAGCTTTAGCTCCTTTAAATTCAAGCTGCTGGACTACAGTAGAAACATCGTGTTGAGACAGGAGATGATGTAAATTGAACATATGGCTCATTTTAAGTTGGCAAAGTTCGTACTTAACTTTATTTTTTTTTATCCAGGTTCCAAGTATTTTTTTTTTCTTCAGGCAGTAGTTTCTTTTTATATTTTAAACAAGAAATACATGAAAAATCCCACATAAAAGTCAACTGTTAGTTGACATCCATCTGCCAATAAACTAATGTGCACGTTTATGGGTTAAATAAGACTGATATACAGTTCAGTGTCCCAAACGGGATTTGATTTGTTCCCTGTGCTGTTGTTGAATGGCTCTGTGCTTTTTCTCGTTTTGTCTGAGCTGTGAGAACATGGAAAGATAATTATGTGTTCACCAAACCGTTCTGTACTGTTTTATGCGCTCCACATGAAGTCTGTTTGGTGGCAAATGTCCACTAGATGGCAGTATCTGAAATGAAGCTATTTCCTGCAACATTTTGGGATGAAGTCACAGATGTGTAGGCAGAAATATCCAAGAGAATAAAAAGTTAGAAAGATGGAATTAAGTTTAAAGAAAAAAATATGAAGTAAAAGCATGACCCTGCCTAATAGTTATGAATTTATATTTCATTATTAATTGTTAAATGCTGATGCAGTTTCAGGGAGCTTCGACTCTAACCGTAACACTGAAACATCAGAAAGCTGTTTTTTTAGGGTTTTTTGTTTTTTTTTTTTGTTTTTTTTTTTGATAATCAGAGTCTGCCCCCTCTCGTCCTCCCCCCTCCCCCGCAGGGGCACGGCTGACTGGTTCGGGGTGAGCAAGGACAACGACAGCACACAGCGATGGAGGAGGAGGAGCCTGCAGCACTGCAGCAATCTGTACGGGGGTTTGAAGACGCAGGTGATGAGAGAGATGGAGCTACACAACCAGGACAATCTCTCCTTGGCCAGCACTGAGACCCCTCCTCCCTTGTACCTCCCACCCCACCACCCCAGTCACCACCATCACTATGGCATGCAGAGGGTAGGCCTGCGCCAGCGGAGCTGAGTGGAGGGGTGGAGGTGGAGACTGGACCTTCATACACCTTTTTTTCCTAATCACATTTGTGTCCTTCAGTCTTTTACTTTTGGTTTTTCTTTCCTATCACATTTTGGTGCTTCCTTTACTTCTTAGCTTTGTCATCAATTTTGTTTTGTTTTGTTTGTTCTTGTTTTTGAAGACTTTAAAAGTTTTTCAGTGACTCTGCCTCTTTAACATCAGAAATTATTACTTTAAAATGTTATCAAGCAAAAATAATTTTCCACAGAAACGTCAATATTTCAAGTAGTGTAGCATAGTTGAAATAAATTTACAATTTTGACGATTTATTACATGATTTTTAACATAATTAAAACATTTTAAATTCATTTTCTGTTACTGCAGGTTTTGCCAGTGTAAAATAAAGTTTTTATCAAGCGTTTATCATTTAATTTATACCACTAATTTCCTAAAATGTTTCAGTGAGCCAGGAACATCCCGCAATAAAAACCGGCTGCTTAAAATATTCAGATTTTTTTTCTTGTGTATTTTTTATTAGTTATGTAGCTGTTTAGTGCCTGTAAATGGTCCACAGAGTTAGAAAAATAAAAAAGATCTGCGTGAAAGAGAGTAGTTGTCCCTAACAGAAAACCTCATCAACATGGTCCAAACAAAATATGAGCTTTTTTTTTTTTTTTTTTTTTTTTGGCAAATGAACCAACTAATTAGGACAAAGAAAGCTTTTCTAAGAGCTCTGTTTTAGCTAAAGAGGTTAAAAAAAGCAGAGCAGATAGGGACAAGTGCTGCAGCAAAGTCCAGTTTGAGTAACAAGCTTGGAAATCCATCTGTAGTGTCTGAAATAATTATAAACTCTGAAATTAGTTTAATTTTGACATTTTACTCTGGACTTTTTGAATGTTCATGCATTCAAGGAGCTGTTTCAGACAGCACCCCTGGGTTACGGTATCAGAGTTGGAATTGTGGCTTTTTTAAAATAATATGACATTTATTTCCTGCTTTTCACTGGTGTTAAATATTAAAGCATGTAAATGTTGAAAAAGCATTTAAAGTACATTGTGGGTGTCCGTGTGCAGGTCGTGGACCCTCTGGCCCGGGGCCGTACCTTTCGCATGGCGGACGAGGTCGATGGCCTCAGTGGCCTGCAAACCCCCGCCACGCCCGGCACCGCTTCCCTCTGCTCCTTTTCCAGCTCCCGCTCCGCCCTCAACCGGTTGCCGAGACGACGGAAGCGGGACTCCGTCGCCGTCATGAGCCTCAAGGCCGCAGCGGCGCTAATGAAGGTGCTGATGTTTTCTTCACATGCTGCATTTAAAACTACATCGAATCACCGTATTAGTAGAGCTTTTCCTACCTAACATTCATTGTTGCTTTAATTATTGCCAATCAGTTATATCAAAGATGTTTGTTCAGTTAATCCCATTTAAAATGTTTGCATCAACATTTGTGCAGACGAGTCACGTAAAACACCCAATCAGCTCATCTTTTTGTGGATTAAACTCACCGCACAGACACAATAAGTGTACATAAAGATGTGCGGTAGTTTAGGGAAATAGTATCAGTCAGAGGGCGTTACCAGGGCGAGCTTTCCCGACCAGATGGTTCATGATAATACACAACAAATGCTTGGCCACGTGTGGATTGAGGTCAGAATATTCCACTGGAGTTAATCCACTAACAACACAGAGGCCGCCGCCGTGTAAAAATGGCACGCCGCGATTAAGAAATGCACTCTTTGTGCTCATCTGCTTCGATATGACCCCAAGAGCGAGCAGAGACGGTTGCTGGTTTTTAACTTATTCTTATTTATTAACGGTAGTGAAACAGTGTAAAATAATGTTAAAAGTGAGGATGGTGGTGCATTTCCATGACAACGCTTCCAAGCTTTGTTCTAGGGCTGCAGGAGTGTTTAAAGGTTTGTACACTCAAGCCCTAAAAGTAAAGAGATTTAAAATAAAAACACACAATGTAATTCAGTTTTTTTAAAAACAGATGTTTTGTCATTTCCCTTTCAAGTTTCCGAACATAATTTCAAATGTGTTGTTAAATGAATAAATGGCCCAGTCGCGGCCCCAACCATGACTCTGCCACCGCCAGCTTTCCAGAGAGGCTACACGGTTCAGTTTTTGCATTTTTAAAATAACATTTCTCATTTATGTCAACATCTGTCCACAAAACTTTTGTTTTTCCAGCAGCCCTCTGGCTTGTTCACACCACCTTCGACAAAACTACACTCAAGAAGCGAAAGTAGATTTCATTTTTGTTACACATTTCAATCCAGCAAAAAGTTTGAGTGGAGTTTATAGATTGTCCTCTGATATTGTACCTGCAGTCTTTTTTTCTACCTTTGACTGAGCAGATATGTGTTTTCTTAGCATAAAACAGAATATGACAAAGTTTGACATATTGTAATAAATATTTCTGCCAAAATCCCACAGAGCCAAATACCAGCTGCTGTGAGTTTACTCAAGTAGATAAGTTGATAACGTGATGATTAAATAAAAAGGTATCGTTTTCTCGGTGGAAGTGCCAGGTGTGACTGGTTCTGACTGTGGATTTTGAAGAAGCAACTGATTTCTTCTCTTCCCAGAACAGTATTGTATCAAAACCTCTTTTACCTGAAAGCCGACTTTCACCGGTGGTTGTTGGCACTAACCTGACTAAAGTTTAACTTTTCCCTTTTATATGTCTGCTATGTAAGATTAAATTTCTTTAACAAATAAATGACAAAGTATCATATTGTTTTTTTCTTTTTTTATGTAACAAAGTTCTTTTTTTTTTTTCCCAGGGATGACATGGCAGTTGAGTGATAACCTAATGAACGTGGTTGTTTTCCAGGGTCGGACGTTAGTTGACAGCTCTGCTGGACGATGTCGTAGGCGGAGCTTCGTACCTCCTAGCGTCTTAGAAGATGACACTGTGGATTTCCCTGACGAGCTGGATACATCTTTCTTTACCAGAGTGAGTGGCGGTCCTACTCCTGCACGTTGCCATGGCAGCAATTTAATTAGCTGTGCAGCATAATAATATTATTAATAATAAGAGTAGTTCTGGTGTGCCACAGGGATCAATTTTGGGCCCTGTTCTATTGTCTTTGTACATACAGCCATTAGGAGCCTCTTTTCATCTTTATGCAGCTGATTTACAAATCTATCTGCCCTTTATGGCCAGCTCATCAAACAAATTCAGCTCCATCCACAGTTGCCTGGATGACATCAAACTCAGTCTGTTACAGTTTTCTCTCTGAAACTGAGTCTATACTGTTTGGGTCCTCAGCAGCCCGGTAGGGTCGTATCTACAGTAGCTCTGGTCTGGACTTTCACCACCTTGTCAAAAACCTGGGCGTGACCTTTGGCAGTAGTTTAAAATTTGAAAAACATATTGTCAGGGCAAGCTTTTTTTTAAAAACTTCGACTTCTTGCTATAGTGAAGCTCTTCCTGAGACGGGGTGACCTTGACGCATTTATCGGTTCCCGGCTTGATTACTGCAACATACTTTATTTTGGAATTAATCAAACTTCTCAGTGTTGCTTTCAACTTGTACAAAATGTTGACAAACACTTGGAGACATGAACATATCGAACCTGTCCTCTACTGGCTCCTGGCACAACGTGGAATTCATTTTAAGCTCTTGTTGTTTGTTTTTAGTGCATTTAATGGCTTTGCACCTCCATACTTACATGAGCTTTTAAGTCTTCACCAAACCTTTGTTTGTTTTCTTGTTTAAAAAAAAAAAAGTCCTCAGACCCTTCCAGACCAGTCCACAGCCAGTTCTTTAGTAAGATTAATATTTTAACCCTCATTATGGGATCCAGCCCCCTAGTGGTCAGTCCAGGCTCTGCTTTTTTTTTCTTTTTTTTTTTACTTCCATGTTGGTTTCAAAAGGATGAAAAAATAAGTCTTCACCAACTTGATCTGTTCCCATCACAGGTCCCAAAACTCTATAACGGTCTTCCCTTCGAGCTTTGAACCATCTCTGACCTGAAACTGTTTAAAGTCAAACTCTAAACGCACTTATTCAGATTGGCTTTAGGCACAGAAAAGCACCATCACTTTTCTCAGTTTTAATTTGTTTTATCCACATCTTTTTAGTTTTTTTAGGTATGGTTTTCATGTTTTCCCCTTTGCAGGATGGCCTGCCTGAAGAGCTGTCCAGCTTTGCAGACGAGGTTTTCGAGACGCAGTCGGAGGCAGACCTCAAACAGCTCGATGATGGGGTGCTCACAGGAAGCGTTCTGGATAAGAGCAAGCTGGAGAGGACCCATCTCATGCTGTGGGTTTAAGATGTTCTGGGGTTATTAATGTGAAAGAAATGAGAGCAGAGGCGAGCAGAAAAAGGATATTTTATTATTGAACTTTCCTTTCCTCTCCTTCCTCGTTCCAGGCCTTTAGAGAGAGGATGGCGCAAGGCAAAAGACGGCTGTCCCGTCCAACCCAAGGTCCGTCTGAAGCAAGAGGTGGTGAGCGTCAACAACCACCAGCAGCGGGGGCAAAGAATTGGAGTTCCTGTTAAGAAGTTGTTTGCCAGAGAGAAGAGGCCGTACGGTCTGGGCATGATCGGCCGCCTCACAAACCGAACGTACCGCAAGCGCATCGACAGTGATGTCAAGAAGCAGATTGAGGACATGGACGATCACAGGTGACTGTCCGCTTGTATGAAGTTACTGATGGCTTTTATTGGATGTTTGAGTTAAATTACCCTCCCATCCTCTCCAGGCCTTTCTTTGCCTACTGGATCACTTTTGTCCATTTCCTTATAACCATCCTGTCTGTCATCATTTACGGCATCGCCCCCATCGGCTTCTCCCAGCACGAGACGGTGGACTCTGTGAGTATACCGGACACTCTTTATGACGTGCATGCTGGCTCATTATGCCATCTTTTAAAATAATTTAACACTTCACTTTTCTTTTGTTTCTTTCTTTGAGGTATTGAGGAATAAAGGAGTTTACGAAAATGTTAAGTTTGTGCAACAACAGAACTTCTGGGTGGGTCCAAGCTCGGTAAGTGTCTTCTACCTCCCATCCTCGGTTCATAAACTACTTTTTTTTTATGCTTTCATTATTTTCTGTAGGTTGGTTGAAATAAGAAAGCTTTGGCATATTAAACTTAAATTCTTGGAATGAAAGATTTGCAGTTATTGTGATTTTATGGGGTACTAGGTCCGTTGTTACGGGCCCTTCAGTCCCTTCACAAGTGGATTGAGAGTTTGCTCTGATTTGGTGGTTGGACTCCACCGGGCCTGCCCCTTGTCACAGATTCTGTTCATAACTTTCCTCAACTGGATCATCTGGTGTGACGGTCTTGGGATTCCGTCTCTGCTTTTGTGGGTGATTTGTTCCTGTTGGCTTCATCGACCCACAGTCACCTGCTCTCTCTGGACGTGTTCACAGCCGAGTGTGAAGCAGCAGGAGTAAGAGTCAGGGCCTCCAAGTCTGAGATCGTGGTTCAGCCTGAAAAGGCTGGACCAAAGCCTACTTCAGTTCTGGAGTGATGTGCTGACCCAAGTGGAGGAGTTTCTTCAGGTCTTGTTCATGAGCGGGATCGGTGCAGCATTCACAGTCATGCAGACCGGTACAGGGTCTGCATGACTGTGAGAGGAAAGAATCTCTTTGACTGGTTAATCTAAGTTCCCACCCTCACCTGTGAGCATGAACTCTGGGTAGCGATGGAAACGCTAAGATCATGGATACAAGCAGCTACAATGAGTTTCCACTGCAGGGTGGCTGGACTCCCCCTTAGAGATAGGGTGAGTAGTTCGGGGGTCCAACAAGGACTCTGAGTAGAGCTGCTGCTCCTCCACAGCAAGAGGAGGCACCTGAAGTGGCCTTGAACGCCCCGATGGGGGTTGGGGGGTATTTTATTGAACCAGAAATAGGCAGTAAGGCAGACCCAGGAAGTATTGTAGAGATTATACGTCTTGGCTGACCTGGGAATACCTCGCTGGGTATTCTTCCAGAAGAGCTGTGGGAGGTCACCTGGGGAGAGAAACGTCAGGAACTCTCTGCTTTCTACCTATGACCTGAATCCTGATGAGTGGAAGTTATTGGATGGACAAATTGGTAACATCCACGTCAGACTAACCTATCATATGTGTAGGAGAGCTAATATAGCAGTTTATGAATGTTTTTTTTAATTCATTCATTTAGATAAAAGTTTTAATCACGTTCCTACTTCCCTTGCAGCAAGCACTAATTCACCTCGGTGCAAAGTTTTCCCCTTGTATGCGTCAAGACGAAGAGATCCACAAACTAATCCAGGAGAAGAAAGCGAGCGAGAGAGAATCGGGCTGCTGTGTGAGGAACGACCGCTCCGGCTGCCTGCAGACTTTACAGGAGGAGTGTTCGGTTAGTGAAACCAGCCCTAACCTGTCTGTGTCTCAACCACCCTACCATCTCCAAAACCTTTGATGGCCACCAGCCTGTGTGTCCTCTACTGCAGAGCACCCTGGCAGTGTGGGTGAAGTGGCCCCATCACCCCAGCGCTCCACATTTAAACGGTGAACTACGTCAGCACGGTGCCGTCTGCCACCAGGACCCTCGGTAAAATACAGTCAAATCTGTTTTCATTTTATTGGGTTCTTAACACTGCTTCAGTTCTCAGGATTCAGATAAGAGCAACAGCGTGTTTTTTTTTTTTGTTTTTTTTTTTACTTTTGCAGAATTTGTCAGGAGCCAGCTTCAGTTTCACCTCATGAGTGGTCCGATGACATCACACAGTGGCCCGTGAGTACGATTTAACAGCTCAAAGATTCAGATTACATATATATATATATACATAAAAAAATTAAATAACTGTCTGATCACTAAAATCAAGATGCTGATTTCTAAAAGTCTTCATTAAGAGTCAGTGCTACATGCCTTCCTGGAGCCGATGATATTCTTTATAAAACTAAATTAACAGAAGACTGGAAGTCATTTGTTTTAGTGATTCGAGCTAAATGTGTAGGGCAGTCATTTAATTATCAGAGTTAAATGCTTTATTTCTGGCTTACAATCAGATTACTATTTCTCTGTTTATGATGTGCAGATTTGCACGAGGTACAACTTTGGGAATCACACCAACCTCCCCCACATAGACTGCACCATCACGGGCCGGCCCTGCTGCATCGGCACCAAAGGACGGTAAGGATCGCAGTCATAAGACTGTCGTGGTACACATTACCTAAACGATGCATAAAAGATAAAATTGATCTTTTTCATGTGACCTCTTTATGTTTTCATCGTACTTTTAATGTGAAAAGCGTAAACACAACATGTGATCACTTGAGATGTTTGATCCACAACTCATTCTGCGCTGCAGGTGTGAAATCACTTCCAGGGAGTACTGTGACTTCATGCACGGCTACTTCCACGAGGAAGCAACTCTGTGCTCACAGGTACTAGGAAATCCACTTTTTGCATTTATAAAACTGAGCTTCAAGCTTTTCTGTTTTGCTTCAGCACCATTGCTCCAGGTGAGGCTCGAACTCACAACCTCGGCATTGCTCTGCAGGTCACTGTCTTATAAGTACCGCGCGCTGACCGATTGCGCCACTGGAGCTGGTATTCAGCTGATAAAAGAAAGGAAACTGGATTTTACGCTCCTGTGTCCCTCCACAGTGAAACATCACTGGCGGATATCGCCTCCAGTCCTGACCCCCCCCCCGATTGTCTCTGTCTTCTGCAGGTCGCTTGCATGGCTGATGTGTGCGGTTTGCTGCCTTTCCTCAACCCAGAGGTCCCGGATCAGTTCTCCCGGCTGTGGCTGTCTCTCTTTCTTCATGCTGGGTGAGAGGACTTTCCTCTTTCTGACTTTCTTAGGTAAAAGCTGTTAGGATGTAAACTTAAAGGCGACTTTTTTTCTGTCTTGTGTGCGTCTGCAGGATCCTGCACTGCCTGGTGTCTGTGTTGTTCCAGATGACGGTGCTGAGAGACTTAGAAAAGCTGGCTGGCTGGCTCAGGATCTCCCTCATCTACATGCTCAGTGGCATCTCTGGAAACTTGGCCTCTTCCATCTTCCTTCCCTTCAGAGCAGAGGTAACCTTCTAACTGGTCCCCTTGACTGGAAACCGTTCTCTTGGTGAATCTGAAGAACGGTTAAAGTTCTCTCCACTGTCTGGTCTTCCAGGTTGGTCCTGCAGGAAGCCAGTTTGGTATCCTGGCCTGCCTGTTTGTGGAGTTGTTTCAGAGTTGGCAGATCCTCGAGAGGCCATGGCGAGCGTTTGGTAAACTGCTGGCCATCTCTGTCTTCTTCTTCTCCTTTGGTCTTCTTCCTTGGATCGACAACTTCGCCCATATCTGTGGTTTTGTGTCGGGATTCTTCCTGTCCTTTGCCTTCCTTCCATACATCAGGTTGGTGAAGAAAGCAGAAGCTTATCATTCCCGAGTTCGCTGATATCAATGATTGTCTTTTTTTTTTGGAGTAATGGATTTTTTTCCCTCTCTTTTCTTTCTCCCCAGTTTTGGGCGCTCTGACTCGTTCCGAAAGCGAGTCCAGGTCTGTGTCTTCTTGCTCACCTTCCTGGGTCTCTTCGCCTCTCTGGCCGTTCTGTTCTACATCTACCCGATAAAGTGTGACTGGTGCGAGTACCTCACCTGCATCCCGATCACGGACAAGTTCTGTGAGAAGTACGACCTAAATGCCCACCTCCTCTGACACAGCTGGACTCTGTCGGACTTGGTTCACCCAACGGTTGACTTAAAAAGTCCAGTGCTGTTTACGGCTGAGCAGGAACATTTCTCCTGGAATAACAGTCAGCATTTTGGGATTTTGTATAAACCTGTGACTTTTCGATGGATTGGGAAGTCAGGCTGTGGATAAACACCTCAAGGATTGATCCCCGAGCCGGACGAACAAACAACCTGCCACGCTTTTGTAAAACCGACTTCACGTAATCCCGTGAGCCAAAAAAAAAAAAAAGATCAGTAAACCGCAGAGGATTTTTGTGTCATCCCTTTTTCTCTAATGTTCAAAACCAGTTTTGTTTTTGGCGCCCGGATGTCTTCAGACTTCAATCCATGAAGAAGAAAAAAAAAAGCCTCAAAATGCTGAACGTGCCTTAATTACACCCACAGCTGCACAGGCCGTCTCTTCGCGTCATCTTGTGTGTGTGTGTCATCATCTTCTCACATTAAAACTGTTTGTTTCCTTTTCAGAATACAAAGAAAAATGTTTGTTTTTTTAAAATTGCGTTACGGTTTTGTGTAGTTGTTTACTTTCCGCCACAGCCTTTAATACGTTGCAGTTACAAACAGATTATTTTTTTAACTGAAACTCTGTCACAATGATTTAAAAAAAAAAAAAAAAAACACTTGGAGGTTAAATTGAAGAATTGTGCGTAATTGTCACAAAAGGTGAATTTGTATGTGTGTTGTTTTTTGTTTTATTAAAGGTGGTGGCGTTTTAGCTACCTTAAAAAGAAGAGATTGGTGTAGATGTTACTTAAACACATTGAATAGTTGGTAAACTTAATTATTTAAACTTTATTATCCCTGAGCAGCAGTTTGTTATATAGTCTTGTCCATTAAAACGTATACACACACAGTCACCCTGTAACAGAACCATCCGCTTCTTATTTTTCATAGAAAGAGACCCTAAATCGGCAAGTAAAGGAAAAAATGAAAACAGACTCAATAAAACAAGAATAAAAAATGTCCATAAAACATTTGAATCGGTGAATTCAAAAGGGACCTAAGTTCACAGTTTTTCAAAATGGAGATATTATATGTTGAACAAACTTTAAGAGCTAAAAAGGTCCCTAAACCACTTTAATGTATTGACTATTCACAGCATTTAAAATGCAGTGAGTGCAAAAGAGGCCCAACTCCTGGACTTGGGCCTTTAATTCAGTTAATTTCCTGCAAAAATGTATTTCTTGGACTTGGGCCCCTTTTGAATTCACTGTTTCATTTGTTCACATTAAAACTTTGCTGTTTACAATAAAAACAAATGATGCTAGTAGGCCTTCGCACATACAGAAATGGTGTTATAATATTCCCAAGCTAATGAGAAGGGGGGGGGGACTTCCTTCTGAAATCAATGATCAGAACAGTTAATTGTCCAATACTGACAGTCCTCATCACCGAGTAGGACAAGCATGTCCAAGTCATCTCCATACTAAACCATTAACACGTCTGCGCTGATGTGATGACTTGAAATGTTTGCTGCAGGTGTGGAATCACTTCCAGGAAGGTCACAGGTACGATGAAGTCGACTTTTTGCCTTTGTAAAACTTCAAGCTTTCCTACTTTGCTTCAGCACCATTGCTCCAGGTGAGGCTCGAACTCACAACCTCGGCATTGCTCTGCAGGTCACTGTCTTATAAGTACCGCGCGCTGACCGATTGCGCCACTGGAGCTGGTATTCAGCTGATAAAAGAAAGGAAACTGGATTTTACACTCCTGTGTCCCTCCACAGTGAAACATCACTGGTGGATATCGCCTCCAGTCCTGACTGTTTCGTCATGTGTCTGCCCTCGTAATGACACTGACAGTCGCTGGTATATAGGGAGAAAAAAAGCAGTGAAAGAATACACCCCTCAGGAGGTTAAAACAACATCTGAAAAAACACCTTTTGCTCTGACTTTCTGGTGTCTGTCAAGTTTTTAAAAAATCCAGCAAATCCGTCCCAAAGTCCAAACTCACAAGTCGCTCTGCTAAAACATCTGGTTAAAACTGAAAGCAGAGGAAAAATCGATTAAATGTAGACGTGTAATGGTTTTACCACTTTCAAGTGAATGAAGTAATGTGGCCACAACATCCTGTTCCCAAATTTACATTAAAAAATGAAATAAAATTTGCTTCCGGTGAGACTTGAACTCATTACTAAGTTTAAGAAGACCCACATGGGCCAACGTTCACAACTCACTCTTCAGTTGCAGGTAGGTGGAACACTTCTGAAGATCTAAGGCACTCCAAAATCTCAATGATTTATATCCACAGGCATGAAAAAAGGACTGAAATGAAGCAGTAAGGTTTATATCCCGACAGCTGTAAACTGGTAGTAGACTTTATGAGTTTGAGCTCCAACAGGCAGAAATGTATAGATCACTACAATACACAGTAAAGTAAATGTTATGTTAAGGTAGTCCTATATGTCAATGAATTAAATGTAAACTCATATTTTATAAAGTAAAAGTTGCTTGAAAAAAAAACTTTTTTTATAAGAGTGAGAGCACAGGAGCTCATCACACTCAGCGCTGTTTTTTTTCCACTACTGAGACATGCCATGAAGTAGTCAACAAGTCTCTAATCACAGAAAGCTTCAAGCACACTCCAGGTGAGACTTGAACTCACAACCTCAGCATAACTCTGCAGGTTTCTGTCTTATAAGTCCCACGTGCTGCCCAGTTGTGCTGCTGAAGCTCACACTGCAGGGATTTGTTATCGTGATGTTTGGAGGAAGTATAATGGATGAGTAGTATGAATTGTTACAGCTGAAATGCTAGAAATCACTTCAAACTGATGGATGCTCAAGCTGGGCTTTTGTCAACTCAGATAAGGAAAATGGAAACATAAATCAAAATGCTGAGTCATCCTGAGAGCTGAAGAAGACTTTCAGATAAGAAGTGAAGCATCTTCCAAACTGAAGCCAAGTTGCCTTTTATTCTAACCTTCACAAGCATCTACTTTTGAGCGAGGAATAAGATTTTTTTTAGAAGCTGGTTTGTTAGAGCCATCTAGGTAACACATCTGGAAGTAGAAACACAAGCTGGAGCAGAGGCACAGTTCTGATCAGAAGCTTCAATAACCTTCTAGGGTTGAACTTTTCTGGACTGTTTAACACAAACTACTTACAGACAGCCAGAACTGAGAACCTCACGACTCAGGTATCTTATAACAAGTAGTGCTGAAGTCGGCTCTTAGAAAGACCAAAGAAACTTCTGTTAATTTCCCTGGCCGAGACTCTAGCATGTTATGAAGTAGTCAATAATGAGTTTACAGCTTGGGATCAGGGAAAGCTGAAGATTCCTGCTCCAGGTGAGGCTTGAACTCACAACCTCAGCATTGCTCTGCAGGTTACTGGCTCATAAGTACCATGCACTGACCGATTGCGCCACTGGAGCGTAAGTTAAATGATTTCACTGTAGTAGTTGGGCGTCTGGAGGCATGGTCAAACTGTTTTGATGTGATGCTGGATGTTAAAAACATCCTGACTCTGCACGGACACCACTCTGCTGCAGAAATCATACCTGACAGGCAGATGACTCCACAAATATCAACAGCAGAGAGGTTTATACCTGTTATACTGCTGTATATTGTGGCAGCCAGGGAACTTGTTGCTTTTTATATATGTTTTAGGAAACAATGGGTAGGAATAAAATTTTATCACTTTTTTTGACCCACTAACTTTGTCCTCTTTTTGTAGCTCCTATAAATAAATCCTGGCTGGGTTCACCTGTACTCACCTACTCAGTGGCATCAATGAGCTTCTAGAGTGGAACTTTACCCACATTTGCTTTTTTTTAAATTCTTGTTTCATACTGTACTGATAACTGAATACAAATGCTACAGGTGAGGATGAAACTCACATGCTGAGCGCTGCTGAGCAGGTGACCATCTTTTATGTACCTTGCGCTCTTCGGTTGCACCGCAGGAGCTCGTCTTGCTGAGGTTGGCAAAAGTTCTGTGTTTACGCATTTAACCTTGGAGCTGGAGCTTTATAGATTACAGCTCTACCACTGGAGCATACATTCCCCCTGTTGACGAACAGTTTTTGCACCTCAGCATATTGGGGAGGTGAGACTAGTCCCAATTGAAGGGAAAAACAAACAAAAACATATCAGTTTAGTGCTGAAAAAGCAGTTTATGTCATAGCCCATACAGCTTCCCATTCAGTTAGCCACAGTATATAGATCAGATGTCAGTTTATGTGTCTCAGCCACATTTTCAAACTCAAACAGAGGAAGATGACTCAGAATTCCCCGTAAAACCGGAAACCAGAGTCTGTATTGTAAATCTGTAATAAAACTAAAATATAATCAAATAGGTTATCCTCCAGGTGAGGCTCACAAACTCGTCATTATAAGTACTCCACACTGATCAATTGCGCCACTAAAGCCCATGCAAAGGTGCTCAGAAGTGCTAACTATTTTTTTTTCAATCAGTCATATAAAAAGGCTTAAGTAGTATGTATACATTGAACACTATTAACAACCACTGTTGCATGAACAGATGGAGAAATAAGTACCCAAGAGAAATTATATGAAAGTGCTTCAGCCCATCATGATGTAAGACTTAATTTTAAAATTATTTTAAAAATGTAAGTTTTTTTGTGTTCAAGAAAACCTTCAAACTGTCATTGAGAAGCTCCTATTATAATCTAAATCTGACATAAAAACAAACTGAGGGATTGAACCTTCTGTTTTACCATGTGTGAATTAATTTTGACCCATGTTTATATTATATATTTATGAGTGTGTGCATATATAAATAGACATATATTTGCTTATTTTTGTTTTCAAATATTGATGGTACAGATGTCACATCAGGCTTGAAAGGTAAAAACACACGTATCAGATTCTAATGGAATAAAACACAATACCCCTCACGGCCACTAGGGGGCTGTATCTAAGACAAAAATTTACATGGGTGTTAAAATTATTGTTAGTGTAGTGGCACATTGAAGTATACAGTACCTCACAAACAAGTTTCTTAACACTTGAGAGGATTGTATTTTAATTAACCTATTCAGCACAAAGTTATGAGAAAAAACAGGCATGTTGTATTTGCCTTTGTTCAAGCAGCCTCTAGATGGCATCCAAAGACTGGCAACCTGAAGCCCGTACAATGCTGCAGCCTGCTGCTGCTTAGGGTATGAAACTTGAATTAGAGCAACACTGTTGTGATTTTCTTTGGGATTTGAATGTCATTATTTCAAGCAGGGGGTTTATTAGCATGCAGAGCCCTTATTGGTGCCTCTGCTGTTGTACCTTTGTGTAGTTTTTGAGTTTGCATCCACACACACATAATGACAAAAAATGATGTATTTTCTGCCAGAAAAGCAAGTGTGTACTTATGTTAAAGAGGAGCTGAGAGGCTGAGTAGCATAAACACAGATGACAGTTATGTGTGCAGAGGACACAACAGCAGCGGCTAGATTTCTATATACAGCTGTATTAGTAAGATCCTCTTGATATGATCTGTGTCCCTGTCTGGCCTCTCTCCTCTACAGAAATGCAGTATATAAGTTTATCCTTATCAAACTGGTCATTCATTTATACAATAGTTACTGACCAAAGATCCATGTCAAAATCCAACTTTGACAAATAGTCAAAAAATTCAAAGTACAAGGATGAAAGACAAAGCAGTTGTTTGGGGGGTGGGGGGGTGGGGGGGGGGGTAGGATTACACACATCCACAAACATATGATAGAGTCATGACCTATGTGATGGCTGTTCAATATTATTGAATATCCAAAAGTTTGATTGTTTACACAAGAAGTTAGATAAGACTAGCAAAAGAAATCACTCCCCAGTTTTGTGGTGACCTTTCAAGGGTCAGGTCTGGCGTCACACCTGGAGTAGGGATGGCATGTCTTTAAAGTCCACCAGCCAGTTTACGTTTCTAAACATTGCAAGTTAACTAGAGGCAGCTAACTTTAGCTAAATTGAACTTACTTTGCACCAGACATTTACTGGAACCATATAACTTTAACTAACTTTAACTGCGTCCACATCAGTTTGATTTATGTGATTTGATTAATGTACAACTTTCTCAAGCCACATTTAGCTAGCTTTTACCTGACATTGCAACTTCACTGCCACTAGCTAGCTTTAGCTCACCTTAATTTGTGTATATTACAGGTTTATGGAGCCAGCTTTTTTTTCAGGGGTAAGGTCTGTTACTACAGTTATTAGCTGACTAAAACCAGAAATGTCTGTTTCCAGAAACATTAACATGATAATAAAGCACACTATGTGTGCTTTATTTTCATGTTTACAAGTTAGCAAGTTGGCTAAAATCAAAAGCTCTAATCCGCTAGCAGCTGGCTGGATATCAAGGAGAAATTTAATACAAACTGAGTATGTTACTAAGTTATATTTATCTTGCCATATCTTAATATTTCCTGAATTCTTTACTGTTCTCTGGATATGTGGGCTTTAATGGGAAATGGAAGATGGTATTATCAGTTTATTGTTTGCTAGCTTGCCATTTTATTTCTGTGTATTGGTATGAGCATGAATTTTGTCGCAACTACAATTTTGACACTGAAAAGGGACTAGAGTGGATCAGAAGACTTTGCCGCAATAGAGCCGATGATGTGAAGAACATTTTGAGTCTTAAATCAATTTTGACTAAATGTGGAGTAACTGCACTTTGCCTTTTCAGGACAGTAAAGTTAATCTTCCTTGTCTTTGTTTTCGCTATATAAGCTGTTAACAGCTAATAGCAGCTAATAGTGACAAATTAATGACCCTGCTCTCACACAAATCCTAAAAACGAGCCCACTACTTATCTCATTCTGTCATCTTGTGGCTGCTTGGTTTAATAAAGATACCAACTTAAAGCACCCCCACCCCCACCCCACCCCCCGATCTGTCATTGAAAATTACCCCACAACTCTCATCCACAGTGCCAAAAATCTCCTGTCTTATCCCTTTCCCAATCCAGCTCCATCCTGCCATGTTCACCTCCCCCTCCCCTTTTCATGGCTCCCTGTTTTCCATCACTCGCTCATTGTCTCCCCCCTCTTCTGCTGCACTCCCAACTCTTGATCGAGGATCCTATAGAGATGGAAATGTGGCGTGAAGAGGATGGCATCCACGAGCTGCTCATCAGCATCAAATGAGAAACACTTAGATACTCCTCAGACCGGCCTGTTCTTGTCCTCCTTCTCCTCTTCTTGCCTCGTCAGGATAGATAGATAGACAGACAGACAGAACGACAGACAGACAGATAGATAGATAGATAGATAGATAGATAGATAGATAGATAGATAGATAGATAGATAGATAGATAG
>JAOWBL010064546.1:0-21434 GCA_028564865.1 Zenarchopterus dispar
ACAGTGTGAAGCGCCTCAAGGCGACTTTTGTTGTGAATTGGCGCTATATAAATAAAATTGAATTGAATTGAATTAAACCCCTCTTTAAAAAAGCTTATAATTGGCTATAAACAATTCTCCAAGATTTTAGTTTGTTTTTTTTAAATGACTTTAAAAATCATCTGAAAACGCCAAAATAAATGAAGGGTGAAAATTCTTCTTTTTTAAAAGAAGCTGGGCAATAATAACTGTCCCTGACAGGTGAAACTGTGGTCTGTTTTAATGGTTTAATTACAGCTCATTTGAGGTCCAAGAGGTTCAGATGTGGTTCAGGCGTGTTTGGGCTGTTTTGTATGTTGTTCTTCTGCTCTATTGATTCTGAATGTTTCCACTACAGCGAGTTCAAGGACATCAAAGCTTTTGAGTACCACTAATAAAAGATATCAATACTTTACATGTATTGGCAAAAAGCACTCAGGTTACAAAATAGTACTTGTGTTTTTTTTTTTTTTTAAATTTACACTGCAATGTGAGTTGTTTCCTTTTCAGTGACATCTAGTTAGTGTTATGAAGCAAGATTCTTTAATACTGGTATGTTCTGAGACAGACTGAGACATTTAAACTAATTTAAACTAGTTGTTCATCTTAGGATTTTTTTGGCTGGATTTTTTTTTTTACATTTCTGTACATACATCTCCTCCTGCTCATCCAGTATGTTATAAGGGTCATGAACCACTGCACATGTAAACATCACAGAACCAGCTGACAGCATCTCTGGTCATCACTAAGACCCTGTCAGACCTCAGCTCGGTAGGTTTTTGTCATTTTGCTTTTCTTCAACACCACAATGAATTTGAAATCAATCAGTCTCGATGTGATCAAAGTATAGACTTTAAGCTTTAGTTTAAAATGTTTAACAAAAATATGCCATTTCCTAATTAGGAGTAATAGTCTTTGTAAACAATGTAAACCCATTTTTAGGGGCCCAAAAGTATTTGGAGAAAGTGATATAATTTTAAAATCAATCATAATTTTTGGAACCCACTGATATTCAAAAGAAGATGGATTTATCAGACACTGATGTACGTTAGCCTTGAGAGTTCAGGTAAAAGTCTAAAAGGATGATTTCTTGGCTCTTCGTCTGTCATCCTTCCTGTCCTGCTGATCAACACAAAGTTGATTCCTTCTGTTTGTTGTCATTGTGTGTTGTCACACACAATGACAACAAACTACACTGTGGAGACATTTCTCCTTTTAAATGGGCTAAATGGCTGATAAAAATATTGAAGACACTTGTGATACTAACTTAGGTTAAACAATTAGTTTAAAACATGACTATGATGGGATGATTTAAGATCATTTTATGGGTACCAACAAATCTGTTTGAGCTATTTTAAAATATCCTCATAAAATAAACAATAAATCCTTCTTTTTTCCATACTTACATTGTTTTTTATTGGCACTAGAGGCATCCAGGTATACATGAGATGGTAAATTTGTCCTTGTCTGTGTATAGACTTTTGAGTGCAAGGCTTTTACTCGTGGTGGAGTATTTTCCTTTCTGTGGTATTATTGGTTGTTCAAAACAAGAGCGTTAACAGCACTGCATAAATTATCTAATCAACATCCCTTCTCCTAATGTTGTATCATGTTGTTTTTCGCACTGAGAATACTGCAGAAGACATCTTTTCCGTCCTCCGTGGTGGGAAAGGAACGACGTCTCACAGCTTAGCTGCTTCAGTTGAAGCATTTGGAATCTGAAGCTATTTCACATCAGCGATTTATAAGCTACATGAAGATTACAGTCATGTCCGACGACTACCATGTTCTTCGAGGCCCTTGGATGTGTATAGCAGCTATTTTAATCTGTGAAACTTGTGAAAATTATAGCAGCAGGAAATAATCTTCTGCTGCAAATTGCAGCTTGTTCAAAGCTGGAATCAGAGCCCTGTAGCAAAGAGGAGAAATTCATTTACAACAGGCTGCTGAAGTGGGCAGGGAGCGCATTTCAGTCTGACTGCACCACGAGGAGAGGTCCAATTATCCAAAACAAGTGAAACTACATGAGTGGGTACAATCTCTCACTTTTTACAGGGGAGCAGGGACCAGATGAAATACACTGAATCTAATCTTTGATCTGTAGTCCCATATGAGAGGTTGAGATGTGGCTTTGTGAAGACATCTGTGATGCTCAGTGCCAGTCTGGAAGGAGGCTACTTGGTTCCATCTGATGCTTTTGAGCGTTGCTCTGTTAATGTACACTGTTCACTCAGAAGTACACACTCTAGCTGTTTGCTGACTCAGATGCATTTAATGCCCTCTTGAATCTTTTTCCTTTAATGCTTTAAATTTCAAAGCCATAAATATGTACTGAGCTTAATTGTCTGCCTCTGTTAAGACATCCTCTTGGGTCTGCACTTTTTAAAAATGTACTTATGCTTTATTCCTAATGTCCAAGTTTTTGCTTTTAAGATGTTAAGGGTGTTTTATACTTGTCCAACAAATAGTACTCCCGCTTTTTATCCAAGGATTTTTGTAAAAATCCTGATTACAATGGGTCTTATTAAGGAAATACAATCTCAGACAAACATCATCATTAAAAAACATAATTCTTTTCTTCATATCATTTTTTTGTTTTTGTTTTGCAAAAATGAAGCCATTAAAGAAAAAAAAGTCTGACAGGAAATACTAAGTATTCCCATGATTCATTAGGGAGCTGTGTGACTTCATCAGTCTCTCGCCTGCTTCTTCTTCTTCACTTCATTGACGTTTTTGGTCATTTGTTTTTGTACAGCTCACTTAAGGTCATGCCGACAGCATTTCAAGTGGGTTGAGGTCTGAACTTTTATTGGACCACTTTAAACCATTGATTCTTTTATTTTCCAGCCATTCTCATGTAAATTTATGCAACAGTGGATAGGAGGTGTTTCTGTTGAAATGCTGTTTGGTCTTCACCAAACATGAAGGTGGTCATTAAGGCCAAATAACCCCACTCTTGTCTCGTCCGTCCAAAACGTCATGTTCCAGAAATATTGTGGTTCAGATGCAGTTTCCTGGCAATGCTTCAATTAAAAATGTCCACTTCTTGGATAAATTGAAACTGTCTTTAGTGTTTTCCACTTGTCAACAACCATTCTCACTCTAGAAAATTGAACTCCAACTTGTTCTTAAATACTTTTATAACTCTCCCCAGATCGATACAGCAACAATGCTTCTCTAAGACCACTGCTTATATCATTCCCCTTTGGCATTATGTTAATACACCTCATTACTCCATATCAAAATCCTATGGTTTTATAGGAGTCTGCAGATGATTGACTGATAAAGGACCAATATTTAGCCGCACCTGCTGTAAATCCTATAGACGCAGTCAGGGGTTACTTCATATTGCAAACATCTGTTTGTTTTCCTTTTGGTTTCATTTTTCTTAAATAAATAATACAACAGTGAAAAGATGTTACAGCCTCATGCTTAGCTGATTTTGACTTAAATTGAGACTCAGTCTATGTTTAGAAAGGTCTCATGTCACATAAATTGTTTTAAATCTCTGCACTTAAAGTTTAACCAACAGACTACAATAATAAACGTTCTGTTTTTGCAAATATTTACTCCTAAGAAGACTTTTTTTTTTGCCCATCTGGACTGAGCATTGAACCACCTTTTACATACCACAGTAAAAGGTACTTATTCACCAGGGGGCCGTGGTGAGTAAGAGGTTTAAACATGCTCTCTGTGGATGAGTGGACTGTTGGGTGGGTTTGTCTACAGGCTGCTCACGTGGCTGTCTGGAGCTGCTAATGATGGAGTGAAAACCGTACGGTGAAAGAAGTTATCAAAATGTATAAAGCCTGACAGCATTAACCTCTCCCCTGTAATTGGGAGGAGGTTAATTTTACTTAACCTGGAATTATTAAAGTATTAATCTAAAACGGTAATTACATCCGACATTACTGCTTTCATTTACACGTCTGACGCGGTGGGCAGACATTTAAATACAGTTTGAAGAATTATTACATTGCCTGCAGGTTATTGGATTGTTAGATGAAAGGAGATTGTTCTGGTCTTACCCAAACCCAGCAGGTCTACAGCCGCCTCGGAGCCTTTCTTGGGACTGGCTCTGCACTCCGACATCTGAGGGAGACAAAAACAGGAAAGGAAAGAAAAATATAAGTACAATGTCTTAAAAAGCTGTGGTAATTACTTCTTGTTATTTTGAGATAAAGACAGCATGGAATGTTATTTTACGTAGTCAGTATCAGCCACCAGTCATTGGATGAGGGTTCATCCATTAGTCCGGTCAGTAAAACATTTCTACTTTTCCCAGGATGCCGGATTTCACCAAAGTAAAGATTTAATGCAATTCCTTGGGTTCCTTAGCAACGCTGTTTTTTAAAGAATTAGTTTTATACAAATTTTAAATTTTCATTCAGTTGGAATAACTGGATTATAAATAGTTTGTTAGAACTGGAACTTATTTAACTGCATGGCCTTGGGATTCCTTCTGGGAAAACTCCCATGTAATGACTTTTGTTACGAACTCGCATTTTCAAAATAAACAGTAGTTAACTGAATTAAAGCAGCTGCAGCTCATGACCTGGGAGCCTCCGTAGTAAGAGAAACGGTAATCATTTGAAGGGTGTGGAGTCTGAAATGAAGCAGATGGTTTAGAGCATTGTGACTGGATGATACGGTAACAAACGATAAAGTCATTGTGTGACATATAAATGACATATGAAAATGGCAACCCATCAGTGCAAATTAAGAAAAAAAATCTGACTCTGGTGTCATTTCAGGAGACTGAAGGGGAAATTACTGGAAGATTAATGGCACTGCAGAAACTGTTGAAATATTGTGGGGGAAAAAGGCAAAGTAAAGCTGCTAAACAAAGTTTTATTTCTTTCTGGATGTGGACGTCTGAAGTAAATCCCAGACTGAAGTCTTGATTTTTCTTCCTTGCTCATCTAAACTTTTCATGAATTGAACTAAACAAAACCAGCATGAAATTTGAAATTTCATTTCCCTTTGTGAGACAAACAAAACCTTTGAAATCTGTGTTTGTTTGGGTTTAAACATTTGTTGAGTGCTGGGAGGACTGATAATTTCAGCTTCCTGAGTTTCACCCTTTGTTGACAGTTTAACAAGAAACGGGGACCAAAGTCTGTTTGAATCCTTTGTGTCAGGAACGACACCTGGCTGACACCTGCATTTGACACAAACTGTCAACCAAAGCAACAGGCTGAAAGATTTGACAGCTGTTGTTGATGGGACCTTTGCATTGGTCAGAAGGTCCCCTCCATCACTCATTCTCTTGTTTCTGTTTTCTGCATTAAAGACTAAAACTAGTGAATATGAGCAGACCACACTGACGCAGAGTAAATGTCAACTGTTTATCTTCCAAAGCTACTTCCAAAATCAAACTTTTCTACCATTAATGTCAAATGTAACTTCCTGTATGATTAAATGGATTTGAATAAATTGGGAGGGAAAAGTTTTGGGGTTGAAGGTAAGGTATCAAAAGATTTTTAATGATCCCCGCCCTCGCCACAGATGTGATGGCTGTTGTCCAAGAAGACACAAGATCAAACAAAAAAAGATCTGCCTAATGATTTCAGTGATCATTTCCAACCTTTTTACGCCTACGTTAACGCTTGTCTGTTTTCATTTTAAAATGCTGTTTTTGAACAAAATCAATGCACGTCCAGTCAAATGTTGGGATTCCAAGTTGAAAAAAACTACACGCATCACATGACCGTCCATGCTCAATGAGGACTGAAGATGCAGCAGGACATAACCACAGAAGTAGACGGCTACAGCTCCAGCATCACTAGACACACACTTCTGCTGCACAGCTGAAACCGAGCACAACAACGTCAGCAGCTGTTGTTGTTCTGCATCTTCTCCTAATTGTCATGTGATACAAGTTTGATAAATCAGAGAAGGATGTACATGACCCAGAGGAGCAAATCAGAAAAAAACCCAAACATTTTTACATTTTTGAATGAAAAGGAACTCCTGTGGATTTAGGACTCAGAATAACAAGCCATTAAACAGCAACATGGTACTGTACATCTCTGGTTAACATTCTGCTGGTAACAGCTTCAGTAATGAGTTTGCACATCTAGAGGACTCCTTTTAGTTGTGTTAATGATCTTAAGCAACGACTGCAAACATCTTTCTCTTTCTAAGTGCCTGTGTCTGCACTGAAAACTGCCAGGAGATGAACAGAAAAGACAAGCCCACTGAGAGAGAGACAGGAGAAAAAGACTGAGAAGGGAAGAGAGGAGGATGGGACTGAGACAGAGTGGGACTGAAGAGAGAAATATTGTGGTGGTGGAACAGGGGGCAAAAGGTTAAAACATGGGCTATGAGGGATATAGAACATTGGCGACAAACTCAATTTCCCTTCCTAACAAAAGATCGATGAACCACATTAGATTGAACGTCGTTCCAATCCAAGGCAATGAAAACAATTACCGCGTCCACACCTAATCAAGAATGCATTGGCTGTGAATCGATGTGTGTTGAAACTGCAGCAAAGCTTGAACAATGGCAGCATGAATCGCAGCAGGGAGGACGACAAATGCTTTGTTTGTGCTGTGGATTCAGTCGAGCAAACGTGAAAGGAAACTTATACAAGAATGAGGAGGCTGAAAGTCAGCTCAGCAGCAGACAGAGAAGGACACTTATGTCAGAGCCATTTATGTAACAGACTGTAATGTTTTAGTCCTCTTCACTCAGAAGTTGTTCCACAGCTTCAGTGTGTGATTGCATACAACTAATGGTGTTACCAAATCACATTAGTGACAGCGGTGTTGTTGGTAAAAGCTGTGTTTCTGTCAAGGCTCAATAACAATCTTCCCCCATTCCAGCTCGGGGTCGTTCATGTACACGATGAGGCTGAAACGCAGACTATATAAAACTATGGACAAAACATTGGGTCATATGACCCACTGGTTTCTGAAGACTGTGGGGGGCAACCATGTTGCTCAGCAAGCCAATGGGAACATGCCCACCACATGTCAATCAAAGTTAGCTTTGCTTCAAGCTCCTTCAGCTTAATCCTGCCAAATTGTTTCAAGAGCTGCTGTCAGATATTTACAGCAGAATTTCTATTTAACATGTTGACTCAGCAGTAAAATCAAAAATGACCATCGTGTTCAGCCAATGCTGGGTTAATATCAACGGCTGGTTTCTTCGCTATGCATGGTAGCATGATGATTCCATATAAGGAAGTGATAACTGCCAGCCATTGGCTGAAGCAACATTCAATTAATCATATTAAAGATACATTTATTGCTTTATATAAACTCTCTGGTACAAAAAAAAACTCAGTCCCCTTGGAGTTGTCATGGATGTGAAATCAAATGATTCAGACCAAGACATTTTTAAAAAAAATCAGGTTGTAAATATGTTTATTTCTGCTCAATAGTCAGATATTTTGACTTTGCAATCGATGGAGAGTGACTTGCTTATGCAGACAGCCTCTAGTGGTCAGTCGAGGAACTGCAACAAACCTTAGTTCCACATGAGCTTCAATGCAGAAGTGAGATGGTGGCAGGCAGTGGTTGGGTGACGGGGATGTGGACCACACTGGTCTGGTCTCACAAGTGTGGATTTGCTGTGATGCTCACGAACCACACTCAAACACACTGGTTCAGTCAAGATGACTAGTCATTTTGCAGCATCACACGTGTCACCTCCTCAACGCTGACAGAAACTTCAAATATTCATTATAATCTGCCACAGCTACGGTGCCCATACTCTTATTGGGGACAACCCCTGATATTGTAACACTAATGATCTGCGTTATCACAACTCTTTTAGCTTCTGTTTTTAACTGTATATGTTAAATAAAATTACATTAGCCATAAACCTACATTTCTGTGTGGGCTCTCCTCTTTTTTGTTACCAATTTGAGACAAAGTTGTCAACATATCTTCTTTTTTCCTCAATGGAGTTTTGATGAAACAATCTTTACCTCAATTCAAACTAGTGAAATTATAAATTTTCTTAAGAACGCCTGCTTCATCCTTTAGATGTGTTTGGAGAGAGCAATAAGAAAACATGCTAAGGCATGCCTATCCATTTGATTTCAGAAATATAAGAGCATAAACAGTGTTAGAAAATTGAGATTACATAGCCTTTCAGCGCTTCTTCCCCCACAGCTGCTGTGAAAATGAGAAGAATAAAATGAGAAAATCTTAAACATCATTCTTCATGAAAAGCCTGAATACCCAGCTGTATGTTCTGGAGGATTTGGACAGACTTGCTGCCAAAATCTGTGTACAGACACTGATGGACAAGTTGGATTTTCTTGTCCTCATTCTGCTCATGGAGGGATAGCCATCCCTGTAATTGGTTTTGTGAGGTGACACCAGGAGATGCAGGAGAGGAGCGACCAGAGACAGACTGTGATTGTCTGTCTTGTTTGAAGAGCGGGAACATGCAATCTTAGCGAAGGCCAACAATCGATAACCACCCCCTCAAACTGGTGAATAGAGTCTTCAGCTGATGGCGATGGCATTTTGAATCAAAGGCACGGTGCGAAGCAACCCCTCTGACAACTACTGTCGAATCAGATTGCTGTCAAATAAACGCAGACAAAGCCACTGTCTGACAGCTGTCGAGTGTAAGGTCCTCTCTGACATACCCAACAGACAAGTGACAGTTAAACACGGTTGAGCGTGATTTATTTTAGCTTACAGGAACTCTCAATGCAGGCTTCCTCTATGCTTGTATCAATAAATATGATCCACATTAAAATCTTAACCAGTTTATGTCAGCTCAGTCTGGAAACAAATGACGAGACTCATGAGGCAAAAAAAGTAATGAAGATACGGAAGCGAGCTGTCAGAACTGGTACCACTGGATATAAATATTCATTAGGTACGCAGAACTACACCCAAAATCCTCCAGGTAGAGAAGAGGATGATGTACAGCATGTTGAGATTTTGCCATTTACCTTTTACATAAAGACCGCAGACTGACATCTCAATATCAAAGTAGCAAAGTGAACATGAGCGGCATGAGATTACGTCTTCATAAATTCTGACCAGCCGATCAGCATATCCACGTGGACGGGTCAGTGTGGTGGAGCAAATGCAGAATGTTCTCACTGAGCCTGATACCAAGAAATAATGAGCAAATAATGTAGCTTCATGGTGAAATTCAAAGTGCAGGATTATATTGTCTGTCAGGACACCAGAGTAGAAAGCAGTGATTATTTAAAATAGATGTCTAACTTAAAATATGTCATAAGGCTCCAAGTCTGCCAGTCTTTGGAGTTTTACTTCATTGAAAATACAAGACAATATGAGCTCAGTGTATTTCATTTCATTTTTTACTGTAACTATTTTTGGTTTGTAGCCCTGCAACACTGAAAAAAATTTCAAGAAGTGTCTAAATATGTGAATTCAACACATGCTTGTAATTATTTTTTAGTACAAAAGCATTCTCCTTAAACACCTGAGTTTATTTGTAACCGGGATGACAGCTCTCCAGTTCATCAACACTGAATTATCAACAGATTGAAAAGGATTGCATACATCTTGCACATAAAGGAATTTAAGTGGATTGAGGGGAAGAGCATAAACCCAAGCTGAACACCTCTGATCTCTAAGCACTCAG
The DNA here is from genome assembly GCA_028564865.1 of Zenarchopterus dispar. Classification (NCBI taxonomy): domain Eukaryota; kingdom Metazoa; phylum Chordata; class Actinopteri; order Beloniformes; family Zenarchopteridae; genus Zenarchopterus; species Zenarchopterus dispar. Next base: position 9,607 of record JAOWBL010064546.1, read on the forward strand.
ACAGAACTGCATCAAGAGTGATGATTCATCAATAGCTGATAAAATTACATGGACATGAGGCAGCTTTGGAAAACCTTTGACAAGCACTACAATACAGAGTAGAGACTGAAAACTACCTAAAACGTACGACCTGCCAGCTGCAGAATAGAGGAAAGAGCCAGAGACACCATCACCTCACAATTATCTGGTTTATGCTATCAGTGGCTATGCCACGTAAGACTTTACAAGCTGTAAACGTGTTCTCTCTTATGAATACTTCTGGATGAAAGACTTACAAATCTATAAACCTGAAGAATCCAACAAAAGCTACTTGCTAAGACAAGGTTGTATTCCTGCCTCTAATTAACACTTTTTTATTCTTCTAATGCTTTTTATTAAAAAAAAAAATTATTATTTTACCCTATGGGTTAATGTGTTGGGAATCATGTTGAACTTGAGCATAAAACAGAGCTCACACCAGAAAAAGGAAGTAGACGTTAGTGGCCAGTCATGCTCGAGGACGGTAGGTATTACCTGGCATTAGTGTGCCCTGAAACACCAATCTGCTGGTCAAGCTGCTCCACAAAAGTCCTCCTGATGTCAGGATTTTCCTCCCAGCTTGGTCCTTTTGCTCTTTCTCCCGTTCTACCTTTCTCCTCAGAGTTTTGTCTGGGTGTCTTCTCCTCGGCTAATAGGACTTGGGACCTGGCACAGCTGCTTCTCACTCTGCAGCTGATAAAAGACTATTGCTGCCTTCATTCAGCACCAGTTCACCTACTGGCCTCTAGTAGTATACGCTGGCTGGCTCTTTGAGCAGTCCAGTCTAATCTGGTCTAAGGAACTGGTGATTGTCTGTGTTAACCTTTGTCTTCTCTTGTTAAGGATCTCCCAGACCACATACCAGAACTCTTCTCTCCAGTTACCCCTCATCCTGGACTACCACCATCCACCAACCTCAGAGACCATCCAGCAAACTCCCACCTCTATGTAACAATAAACCATTTACCATCAGCTTTGTCGCTGTGCTGCATTTGGGACCAGTCTTCTAAAATCCTGTCCTACAAGCAGATTTTCCACATCTCTGAACAAGAACTCAGAAGATCTGAGTCAGTTTTGAAATACTTTCTTTGTGATCGTCCTCACAAATCCTTTTTGCTTGCATATTAAGACTGGCAGGTGTGAAACTCTTGTGAGAGTCTATTGTACCACCGCTGATAATAAACAGATGTTTAAAAGTAGTTTAAAAGTCTACCTCTGGCCTAGACCTCATCACAGTTTTGGCATGGAAGTTGCCAAAGAGTTCCTTGGACTTGATCTCTGCTTTTTATTCTTACACGCAGGGTGAAGCTTTACAGAGAGGCTGGTGAGTTGCCCACAGAGGCTGTCCTCCAAAGCCTTCGTCACTGAGCTTTCAGCTGATCTTCTTTCCTTATACAAGATGAAACATCCGTTTTATCGTTAGAGGAGAAGCAGAGCGAGGCGATGGAACAAATCAAGAGCAAACAACACTAAGAGAGGAGGAGGGAAAACAAATACTCTGGAAGGAGGCAAGCAGGAGATGAAGGGTGAAAACTGGTTAGAAGAGATGGAGACTGGGAGCGAGGGAGAGAAGGAGAACTGCAGAGACCACATCCAAGAAGAACAATGAAGGACGGAGAGACGGATGAGATGACTGAGGGATGCGTAAACAGAAAGTGGCGTATAATACAGCTGATAAAGAAGTCTGTCACAGAGGGAAAGAGGCAGCTGCTGCTATGATGACAAACACAAACCTCCTTTTCAGAAAACACACATCGAAACTTGGAACACAAACTTAAAAGTGTTTGACTCTTTATGTGACAGAAAAGAGGGTAAAGTTTTGATATTTTACTGAGTTAAACTGACTGCTCCATTGAATTTAGAAGATATAAACAAAATCTACAATTGATGAAACACACTCAGAACAAACTGGGGGAAGGCCTGTTGACCATATTTGAACAGTTTGTGAACATAAAATTGATTAATAAACATAAGATTTCAGCTACTCAGCAATCTGTGGTCGCTGTTGACCAAACCTCATTTTCATGATCCAAAGTGGAATAATGGCAAACGGTGAGCTGGTGGTACTGACAGCTCTATACATTTTGATTCAACTTTGTTTTTTTTTCCCCCCCTTTCTCTTCACAAACAGCTTCTTCTAGGTCAAAGGCTATGACAGGAACTGGGGAGCAGCAGTCTGGGAGTGTTAATGTGACCATGAGAAGTTTGCTCAAGTTCACTTCCATGCAATTGGAAGTGAACTTGATTTTTTTAAGTAACCAAACTGGCACTCCAGGATTTACACTGACCAGTCACGAGTGGGTGTACCAGGTGTATCTTATAAGGCAGCCGGGGAGTCTATGCATTAAAGGTGATGTAGGAGATGCCTGGATGGTGAATTTTCAAAGTGTAGAGCCAAAATGATCAGCAGCTTCCTTATAACTTCCATCACAAAACATGCTCCTGAACACATGAACACAGGACTACCAGCTAGTCATGGGAGGCTACAGGTATGATACTATCCACTTTACGATTGCAGATAAAGTCATTACAAGACAGGGATGAACAGGATTTTTCCCACGTTTCATCCGAGTGACAATGCGTGCAGATGCAGGGTTGGGCATTAACTCTACTGGAGCCGATGAACTCTGTCTCTGAGCAGGTGGGATGACTGATACACTGGAGTGGCTGAATAAGTGAAAAATAAACCAAATCAGTTTTAACCACCTCTAATACTTTGGATTGTGCTGACCAGTCAGTCAGTGTTTGTCCTGACTTCTCAGCCAGTCAGAGGCAGGATGTTTCTTGGTTCCAACACAGATCTCAAGTGTTCTTTAACTTTTTTCAAATACAATGTATTGTCTCTGTAATTATGTTCCTCCAACCACCAAACCTTCAACAAAACCAGATGAAAAAAAAAGTCAAACCAAACAGACAATGATGAAACAACATGGGACCATGAAATAAAAAGCCAAAGGGGATTTGGTGCATAAATCTCTCTTGGTCTGCGATGATGAGAAGGCAGGAGTAATGATTGCTTCACCTCCCCAGAGTTTTCTAAACCACGCCGACATGTAGGTTCAAGTGCATTAAATTAGTTTAGAATAATTTCAGGATTTATCAGCTGAACAGCGGCTGTTGGAGTATAACTGTGGTCGGTGTTTTTGTAGCATTATCATACACCATCAGTGAAACAGTTACCACTGACAGTGTATTAACTACCACCTGAAGCTAATAATGTTTAAAACAACATTGTGGAGTTAAATCAATTCGAGGTCTATCAGTGGATGGAAAGGAGTGTAAACCTTTATTAGGAACCGAAACAATGTAACTCAAAGACATTTTGAGTTATAACAGAATGTATGTTTGCAGTATAATGACTATTCATGTTCACTTTGGAGGAAACCAGCCAACATCAGATAAATAGTGCTTTTAAGCCTAGAAAAACACTCAAAAATATCATTCAACTGTTTAGACAGTGTGATTAGGATCTTTTCAGACAAACCAAGGTCATTTTAACTTTCTATATATAAAAGGCTGTTTTTATTTACCTGAAAACTCTGCCATCTTAAGTGTGTATCAATCAGCCACCAAATGTTGCCGAGAAGCAAACATATTATGATCAAAGTATTGATCCAGTTCTATGGAAGGAGACGACATGAACTCCTCTTCATTTTGCTTTTACTGAACTGTGACCGACTTAGTTGTCAGCTTGTACAGACTGAAGATGGCGGCAACCGGAAGACGATGTCAGGTAAAATAATCCTTTAGTTTTTGTTTTGGTCCTGAACAAACATTTACCATCTAGAGTTGGATTGATTTAAATCTGGAACGGTTCTTTCACTAAACACAGAGCAGCTATCATGTTCACAGATCTTCAGATTTTTATTTTATTTTCCATGTTGGGTAAGCAAGTTTAGTTTTCAGGCAAGTTAAACACTTAATGTCCAACCCAGATTTATAATATGTGAAAACGTAAAAGGGCTGTTACCTTTACGTATGAATTCAGTGTTTCTAATTACCATGGAAACGAGTACAGTCTGGTTGATTGGCAGGAAGGGTGACGAATCATTTACATCGGTCTCAATAAAATAATTGGTTGCATTTTTTTATCCTGCCTCAGCCACCACATTCACATGATCTCACAACACTTATTTCATTATTTATGAGAAACAGAACCAGAGTTCAGTTGGTGAGGAGGAGCAGTGGAGGACAACAGGGGGGTAATAAGGAAGAGATAAATGACTGTAGAGCACGGAGGGAGGAAAGATGAAGAAGACCTGAAGCACGAAAGAAAAACATGCATGGGGGAAAAAAATGACAGCAGTGGAGAGTAACAAAGGAATACAAGCAGGGAGGAGAGTGTTTGAAAAAAAGATGGATAATTAAGAAAGACAGCAAAAATGAGAAACAGAGGATGGACTTGGGGAATGACAGAGTAAGAGAAGGAGGAGGAAGGCAGGGGGTCGGACCTGTGTGTGCATGAAGTGAAGAGAAATGGGCTGAAAATGAATTATCAATACAGACGGAGGCAGTGCTCCATTTCCACCCAGAAACACACAACACAGTCCAAATGTATGTGTGTGTGTGACCTGCAGTTAGTCAGTAGCAGCTAAATGTGCTGCTGCAGTTCTGCACCACTCAGCATACTCCGTCACTCAGCTGGTGGCATACACACACACACACACACACACACTCTTACACAAACTAAAAGGTTTTGTCATAGAGGGAAGATCTTAAGCTGCCACATGCAAGCGTTTTTTCCACTCCGTTACATTTATCTGACAGAAAGTGGTGAAAACACACACACACACACACACACACACACACAGACTTGAAAGACGTGAATCCAGAGGGACACAAACAACTCACACATGCACATTTGGGTTTTTGAGGAAGGTCACGCTGTGGTCTGTCAGCTGATGCGTGACAGCACTGCTCAGGAAAAGAATATCTAATCAAATAAAGAAATGGCAACCAGCAGACTCAAACCCTCCCGTTTACGCAGCATCTGCAGGTACTTCCAGAGGTGAGTCTTGTTTGTCATTAAGCAGGAGAGCTTTCAGAGCACCAAGAATCTTGTTAAGCTGTGGTTTGGAGAAAATCAAAGACAGCTTCAGGGTAGACTTTGTTGGTCACGAGGCGAGATTTGGATTAGCGTGGAACACGGCTGGAGTGCAGTTTCTCTCTTTTTTTGCATCTTTTGTAACTGGAGAATTTAAAGATATATATTTGTGAGTGTGTTTGGTCGGGTTTTGTGTGAACCTATTCAAGCACACAGCCAGCCACTGCCAACTTCAGCAGAGAAGAGGCAGGATTGACCCTCACGTATTTGCAGCAAAGCTCACCTTCACCACTTTGCATAAAGTAATTGGGTGTATGCTTCTTACAAAAGGTGGCTTGACTTTACTCCGCAAAAGACTTCAGCAACAAACAACTCTGAGGTGAGTACCTGTACCTAAGAGTACTGAAAACACAAAGTGAATACAAATGAAGATATAGTTGCCAGCAGTGATCATTGGGGTCCCAGCGACTCTGCAGCACTCCACAGCTGAACGACTTCAAGTTCCTTTAATAAACTTTGCCATGTTTGAAATTTTGATCTCGACTGGTTCTTGAGACGTGTGAGTTGTAGTGCCACCTTTACACCAAACACCATAAAACTTGGTGTTCTTCCAAACAATGACGTACCCATCAACATAACCAAGTTTAGTTAAGTTTGAACAATTACAGCACCAGATACAAGCCAAAAACCAACTTTGGGCTGAACCCACAATATTAATGATACAGTTTCAAAAATGGAAATCGAGAAAAAGTCATTTTTCTCACTACATTTCAGAGATGATTTGAGCCACATGTTTTGAAAACCATTTGAAGGATTGGTTCTTTTTACATCTGCTTTTGATTTTTCAAATATAGTGGAAACATTTGATGACAGAAATGGGCAGCGATGGCTGTGATAGATCTGGAACTTTCCAAGAAATCTGAGGAAAAACAAAAACCACCTTCACCACCAGAGGTTGCTGATTTATGTGTTAATGAAAGAAACCTCCTAGATGTCCATTTGTTTCATATATGGTTCTGATGTGTCTGTAGGAATGGGCTTTTGAAGGTCATTTAAAGATGTGACATTTTCAGCAGCAGATACTGACTGCTGAAATTTGACTGGCAACCACCGGCCATCTTGAGGACCGAGCCATCTGGCACCCTGGGAAATGACACCGGACGAGTCCAAATGTGACTTCACCACATTTTCTATTTCTACATTAAGCCAGGGCATCTAGGCACACATGACTTCCACAGGTGCACTAGACATGATGTTTGCCCAACTTAGCAACTAAAAAACAGTGTATTTAATAAAGACAGAAAAAGAAAGAAATAAAATAAAAGCTACACCAAATGGCAATCATCTGCCACATTCACACATTTATGCATTTCCTATTTTAGAGATATTACTGCAACATTGGTAATGGAGGTTAAAATTCTAATTTAAATCTGCAGAATATATGATCATTCTATATTTTATAATATCAAATACAAAATACAAAGATGTTTGCAATAACAACATGTGCAAGAACACGCCAGAGGAAGGTAAAGGAAGAGAAAAAAGTATCATACTACACAAAACCATCAGTTAATTACCTAAGTTAGTTACCTAAGTATTAAAAAAGTCCTTTGAAAAAATATGGCAGGGAAGTTCTTTAAGAAAACTTGGCTTGGTTAATATGAAATTTGGCAAGAAAAAAACATTAATAATTTTTAAAAAGCTTGTTTTTTCAGATGATTGTTTTGTATGGGATAATCAACAAAAATATATTTACAGAGAAACCAACATCTTTTACTAGCTTCTCCCGTACTAATATTCATGTGCCTTGCCACAGTTTTTTAATGCATCTGCAATTCTAAAACAAGTGACATTGTTTCTGGATATAAAGAGCAGAATGAACATAAAATATCTAAACTTTTGACATACTGAGAGAGAGACTAATTAACAGGATAACATGTAACAAACTTTGGTGCTCCATGCATAATTTCAAAGTAATTATCAAACGTTGCTGCTGAGGAAACTCATCTTGAGCATCACATATCTTAACATCGACAGACTGCAGTAGAAAACCCTATATGGTAGTAAACTGCATCCACCAGTGTCACCGCAGACAAGGTGGACCGTGAGGGTCACATTAATCTCAACAACTCTAATTTCTAATTATTTACCAGCCACCAGGTTGCAGACCCCAATTTCTTCATCCGTCACACCCAAACCCACCCACATTTGCTCATGTAGGTGTTCATTTCAGCCTGAGGTGAGAAGAATGTGTCTGCAAGTGATAGTATCTGCATGTATGCAAATCCGTCTCAGAGATACTTGGTGTTTTTGGAGCAAATGTCTTTTTGAACAGTCAGAACAGTGAATCACGGCTCAGCATCTGAAAACTTCAAGAGTTTGTCCATAGCTGAAAGTTTCTAAAGAAAAACTAAATGAGCAGACTTGTGCCAATGTTTTCCCTCTCAATCATGTCTCACGACCCAGTAGAAGTGGGTATTTCTCAACACATATTTTTACTTGTTCTTGCTTTGTTGCGTCTGGGACGTTCTGGGTAGAGTTTGTGTTGAGCAGCCAGTTACAGTGTAAAAACAGAGCATTGAGCTCATATTACCATCACACAAACACACACACAGTAAAAATGAAAATAATGGTTTGTTAGCAGACACAGCAGCTTCCCTTGGGGTTGTGTGAACATGTGGACAGAGTAACCTCTGAAATCTCTGATTTTCTTTTACTTTGTTGGACTGATCAGCCTACCTAACTTTTTCAAGCATGGCTGCAACTGAAAACTCAGAAGAATATATTTACAATCTCTGACCAGTTTACAGGGGAAACACAACCAAAGCTGCACTTTTTCTATAAGGTTTGAGGGACATCAAATGTTGAAAGTTTGAAAGGCAGTGTTTACACAAAACAACAATTTTTTTACCTCTTTAAACTTGAATAAATTTAACTGGAATTTATTTTGACTGAACTGTTTAGAATCAGACTGCATTGAACCAATTTATCCAGAAAAATCCCTAGAGAAGACAACTACGGTGATACAAATAAACTGAATTGACTAAACCAGGAAGCTGGCTGCTGCTGTTTGTTGGCTCTCCACCACCCATGATGCTTTTTCAGATGATGTGCTTTTTGGCTCATTGGTTCAGTTTCTGACCGTTTTATGGTTTCTGACCATACAAGAACATTTTCTGTCCTGTGTTTATTACAGAATGGTTCAGCTTTATATTCAGTGAAATTTTCTCTTTGTTTTTTCTTCTTTTGAGTTAATTCCACTGTTATGCCTCTTTAGTTGATGTAAAAATGTTGTGTGATTTTATTTACGTATATTATATATACATATATATATATATATATATATACACACACACACACACACATATGTACACACACTAGTAAATAATACAGTATCTACATCCATTCACAGATAAAATCCTCTCTCTTTATAATCTTGTTTTACTCAGAACTTTTTAGCTACATTTCATTTTATTTCAGAAGCCTGTTGAGTATTTTGAGGGTAAAACCATTGCAATCATTTGTGCCTTGAAAAGATTTCACTGGAGCTACAAACATGAATCACAAGAAGGGTCTATAAGATAGAGAGAACTAAATATATTTAATAAAGCTTCTGTTCCTTCCTGTTTGCTTAGAATCACTCATTTAACAGGAGTTAGAAATAAAAAGTCAATATGTGCTAATATCCCACTTCAAAAGTGGGATATTAGCCGAGGCCATGGACTCTCCTTTTGAATCTGCTGACAGATAGTAGCACAGATCACAAATCCACTTGTAAAGACTTGTGATGACATACCAGTGAACAGGAAGGATATTCTGGACCAAAAAAAAAAAAATCCTTTTTTTATACCCCTTTTGTCCCACAAAGTTAAAATTAATTTGGTTCATCAGTTGCGACACAATTTACTATAACTATAACGTTAAATGAAGGACATTTTTGCATCTTGTCAAAGGCTTGAAATAGAAATACAGTCTGATGTTGCTACTTGTTCTTCAGACAAATGCTAATGGGAATTATTTCTGCAGATATATTTTCTGATCTAACTGCTTAGAATCACAGTTTTGCTACCTAACAAACATCTGAACTCAATTAGCATCTGGTAAGAGATGTAGGGAAGATTTTCCTCCATAATATTACTTTAAAACACACACACACAAAGAGATCTGATTTCTTAGCATACATGTTAATGCCAGGTCTGAGTGGGACAGGCTCAAAGTACTGTAAAGAAATACACAGCTGTCACGCGAGATGACTGGAACGGGAGTCCAGAGTTGGAGATACAAGAAATCAGAAGAGCTAGTAATCATAGCCCTTCAAATTAAATTAAAATGGACATTTTAACATGAGCTCGTTGGTGTCCCTTTGACACAAAAAGGCAAGTAACAAAATTATCTTTGAGTGAGAAATGAATTGTGGGACTCTATAGATGCCAGCTACAACAACAGAGACTGAAACAGTAATTAGGTGTTTTATTATTCTTTAGTTTTAACTGAGTAACAATTCTCAGCTTAGTTTTTTTTTTTTTTTTAACAATTACTTTGTGTTTTTGCGACAATACTGGCATGAAAAAGTGTCACCAACTATTTTTGTCATAATGTTCCCAACAGACATTTGCCAGCATTTCGCCCAGGTTTATCTGGTCACCAGCTGAACTGCTTGAGTCGTGTTTTTGCTGTCCTGCTGATGTGTGCTTCATCACAGTGAATACATTTTAAATTACTCCTCGTCTATTTGTATTACCTGATGCAAGAAAAAAGGATGTGCTGCTGCTGTTCCACCGGAGCTTATTTTGTAAAACATCTAATTATCCTCAGCTCTATCTGGATGAGATCCATCATCATTTTTGGTGGGGGATGTTATGGTTCATAACTCTTGATGAAAGAATGCTGCAACAAAGCAGTTTGAAAGCAGGGAGGTGGCTGCCAAGCATCCTGCGTGTAAAATAATTTGATTGATGGCTTACCTGTGCAGCATATAATACACAAGCAATGCAATCCTGTCTTCAATCTTTGGATTCAGTATTATATACTCAAATGATGAATTCGGGGAATGAATTTAGATTAAGAGTCTCTCACGGTCGATGTCATGGTGACTAAACATAATCTGCATCATATTAATCACTCTAGATATGGGTAACAATGTTTTAAATCTTTCACTTTTTAGTGTCTTTGAAACAACACAATGTGCCCGTAAAGTATCAACTCAAAATATCACCAATTTATCCCACAAAGTCTACGTAATCCTAATGTCAAAAAAGTGTATTTAATGCTTGTGGTTTTACATGCTTTAAATTTCCTGACAATAAAGATATCTGAGTGAAAATCATGAGAGCTGATAAAATGCTGAGGTTCAATCACTCGTGTAGTGTAGAGCATATGTGCATGTTTACCCTAGACTGTACAAGAAGAACCGGACAAACCCCCTGTGATGTCATTCATGGGTGTTTTTGCAGGATCATGTTGTAAAAGGGAGGAAGGAGGAGGCACCTGGAACAAGCAGGAACATGGCCATCTGATGTTAGTCACAGTTAGCCGTTTCAGCTTAGCTTACTTACTAACCTATGATGGTAATTAGTATTTATTTATTTGTATTCATTCTGATTAAATCGAGTGATTAAATTCTGATTAAATTAAAGCGAGTGTCTGGAGAGATTAAATGAGGACCAGCAGGCTCAGGGACCTGTGGTTGCTCGGCCTACCGCTTGAGGGGTTAGGCCCCTTGCAGTCAGGCACATGTACTGATGGAGCTCTTTATTCACAGCCCAGAAGCTATTATCAGAGGCCAACATGGTGGCAACATGGTATATAAAATTGTTGCTGTATGTCATTTTATCTGATGTGGTTTGTAAAATGTCCCTGAAGAGTTGTCATGGATGTTAAATTATGCCAGAGAGCAACACCGTTTTTTGGACCAAGCTGTAAATATATTTATATTGACTGCAAAGCTGGATATTTCAAGATTGAGGTGAATAGCGGTGAACTGCTACTACTATTACTACTATTGCAGCCAGTCCCTAGTGGCCAGTCAAGGAACTGCAACTATTTTTCTGAGTTGGACTCAACCCAGAAGTTGGAATGTTGATCCATTTTGTACACAAGTATTAACATTTGTTTTTCAGTCATTCTAAAGCATATCCCTTTTTTTAAGTCATATTAAATGCACTCTGAGAGGCATTATGTTCAGTGGCATATAACAAGTATATTTATTTTCATTAGGAAGTCAAACATCACCTGCTGCACAAAATCCCTACTTCCTGTTAAGGGAAGGCAAGCACATGTTACCATCATTTAAGCGGTTGACGGGTTAAGGTGTGAGGTGTAGGGCACAAATTTTGTTGAGTACCTGGTGCACAGCAGCACTACTCAAGGTGCAGACATGTGCAAATATTGCTGGCTCATTTTTAAGACAATGTGTTGGAGAAGTCTCCCCCTCCACTGACAGAAAGCAAATTCTGACCAAAGAGCAGCTTTAAAAATCAGGCAGTATTCTCACTTCTTCAGGAACCACTTTGACTCAAGCTTGTTGGTGACTTGGCACCATGTAACCAATATGCTTTTTTGAAAGAAGAACCGTGATTACGTCTGTAAATGAACCTTGATAAGTATCCAGTTCAGCAAGGTTCTGGTGCCAGCATGGCATGAGTTTTCATGGCTCTGAACTCCTGCTTTCTTCACACCTGGCAGTCAAAAAGGAAAATATTTGTCCTGTTTTAGAAAGCTTAGTTTAATCATGATGAGCGATACTGCTGGCTTCAAAAGTCAACAT
>JAOWBL010064566.1:0-21433 GCA_028564865.1 Zenarchopterus dispar
AGGTTAACTTCTGTAAAGAAACAAATCAGGACTTCATTCAGTTTTCAAAAAAGCAGTTGTTTTTTTTTTTCTTATGATACCAAAGGTTAATACAAGCTTAAAAGTAGGTCTACCGATTGAAGAAAAAATAAAGATGCACAACAAACTAAAATAATATTAATAATAGTAATAATAAGAAGATGCACAACAATCTAAATGCTGTGAAAAGTAAGAGTTTTAGTTGTGACTCACGCCTCACCTTTTGTCTTTATCCAGCACTTCCAGAGTCACCCTACAACATATTTTATAGTAAAGCCCCATATTCACCACTAAAAATTTATCTGTAAAGACAAACTTTACCGATGAGTGAGAAGTGGGTTGAGGGTTTGCGGTTCTCCATTCGTGAGTCGACAGGTAGCAGACAGGAGGTTCTCCGGTGGGAGTCCAGATGAGGCAATCTGGATCAGAGACGCTTCCTAGAGACGGTCAGGTAAAGACGCAGGCGATGCCTCCACTGGCAAACTCAAACTGGAAACCGGTGGGCTCGGTGCGGTCTGGACTGGGTGTGGTGACAGACTCCTCTAATTTAGATGAAGTTACACTTCAAAGACCCAAACTGACTCCAGCAAGCTCTGGCTCCATAAAATACGGAAGAAGCGTCTTCATTCTGCGTCATAATCATGATGATAGTGCAGCCTGTCATCAGATTTCCTTCCACTGCCCACCACAACCTGAAAACGGTTGAAGGGATTACCAGATAAATAAATAAATAAATAAAATAAGACCATCACTGTACATATTTTTATGAAGGGATGAATATTGATTAAGAGGGCCAAAAGCTTTTTTTTTTTACTGCAAATTCAAGGAAATTATCAGATGCATAAGCATGTTTGGTTCATTTCATGCAGCACTTTCTCCTCTAAATCTGTTCATAAAATTTTTTATGAACATTTTGGACTTAATAGAGGGCTCTTGTGCAGTTTGTATGCTGATCATTGTGTATTATCCCTTCAGAGGAGTAATTAATAAAAATCAAACAGGCATATAGTTGTTCTACATGGCTCTCTGTTTCACATTATGGTTTTTATATTAAAATTCCAACTGTAATAGATCCCTTTTAAATAGAAGTTCATGTTTTGTCTTCATATTACCACACTAATAATGTGTGTATACATGGATACACACACACACACACACACACACGAGTGATGCACAAAGAAACTCAACCAACACATAGATCTCTTTTTTGTGTGTGATTTTATTATTACAATATTTAAATAAACAGAAACCAAATAATTTAATCATCATAATATTACAATAAATAAGTAATACAACCACATAAACAAACCCAAATGTGGCCAAAAAGTAACCAGTTTATCTTGTCATTTAAAAATTAAGAGAGGGAATTGGTCACACTTATCTTTTAAAGGACAATACTGTAAAGTATTTAACTAATACTTTCTAACATGCATTGAAGGCACTAGCAAATATGCTGCTACAGCTGCTCATAATCCACTTTTTTTTTTCTCTTTTTACAGTCCAGTTTAAATGCTTGTCTACGTCAACTGTAAAAGAAACTAAAATTAAAAATCAGCCCAGTTTGTTATATAGGTGATGCTCTTTATGTGGATTAGAGACAAATAAAAAGAAATCCTGTTGATTTTTTTCCAGAGAACGATGATTTTGATGATGGGAAGCAGTGATGAGTTGGAGGGGTCACACCAAAGTCTGGGACATAGTGGATTTTTTCAGTGGTGTTTCTTTCACACATCTGTAAACAAAGGGAAAAAAAACACAGCTGTAAGTTAATTATTCATTTTTGGCAACACTTCAGTTGATAAACTGTCAATCATCACCAACTATGAATCTAGTGTCCAGTCATATTCTTCTATAGGTTCACTTCTCAAAGTGCTCCTGTTCTTTCATAAAAGTGCAAAAGAAAGCCTGTAGATACTCACTTCTTATAGGCACAGCACAAAATAATAAGGGCCAGGATGCAGACGATCATGATTACACCAAAACTGATGGCGATCACCTTCTCCAGGCTGGGGTGAGAGTGAGCGAGGGCGCTGGGGACCATGCAGCGGGGTCCGCTGTATAAATTTGTGCAGCTGCAGGACAGAGAAGCACGTGAGCACATACCAAAGAGGAACATGAACCAACGTGTGCAAGAGAAAAGATTGTACTGACGATAACTAATCTGTCTATGTAGATGTGTTTTTGTACGTAAAGCCAAAGTCAAGCTTACATGCAGAAAGGCTTGCTACTGTCTTGTGGGTACACGCACTTGCCACCGTTTGCACAGAATGCGTCAGATTTATTCTCACATGGTCTGTGCAGTGCCTGGACGTTAGGTTTCTCCACGCTGCCTACAAAGAGAAAAAGCAAATGGCTTCATAAATACACCCAAAGAACCACAATTCATAAGTAAATCAATTAAAAAAAAAGGAAAAGATAATGGAAATAATGAATTTAATAAAATGAGAGGGGATTTTCTTTTCATTTTTTTATGTGACCTCTACAGGTTAAGAGACACACAAAAATGTGCATATAGAAGATGTTGACAGTGTTTGAATATTTTAAGAGTTTGTGGGCTCAGGGTCACAATTGTGGCAGAGAAAACTTTCCAAGTAGCTCAATGACATGCTGCATATTTTCAAACTGACACAAAACTGAGCATCTTACCTGTGAAGGGCATCATAGATACAGATGAACTCAGCACCAGAGGAGCTGCAGTAGTCTGGAGATCGTCACTCAGTACTGCAGACTCTCCTGCTGCAATCAGGACAAGCAGCACTGTCACCGCCGAGGTGAGGGCTGGAAAACACAAAGAATCATGACGAAAATATGCAGAGCATTCACTTTCACCGTGGAAATGGTTTAACTTGCTCAGTTTGGGGTATTTGTAAAGAAACAGCTATTTTTTAATTTCATTCAGTAAAACACCCCATATTTTTGTATTCTTTGAAATCAAGAGCTATGAAGGTGCAGTGAATATATCATTATATTAGTAACGTGAAACAAAGTATCATTTTATCTGTTTTAAAGTAGCACAAAAGAATAAAGTAAAAACTCACCCTTCTCCAGGTTTGTCTGTGTTAGAGTAAACATCTTGTCTTCTGGTGTGGTGATGTTTTCTGCTCAGTGCCTTCTGCTTGTACTCAGATTCCTGCTGCGCTAATATATACAGTTCCCCGAGAACTGAAAATGATTCTGTAGCCAATCAAAGACCAGAAGAGTGATTTGTAAAAAAAAAAAAAAAAAAAGACAGAAAGGTATTTCCTTTCCAAAATCCACCTGCATCATTTCCTTCATTTTGTGCATGCAGAAACAGAGTCTATGTGCTGATGGATGGCGGTGAAAGTGGGAGGGGGAGTATAGGTGGGAGGGGGGTTGGGTCACATGGCTACTAAGAGGGTTTCTTCACTGGAAGAACCTATGCAAGCCTGGAGGCAGATTCGGTTCAGGTCAAATATGTCTTTTAAGTACCAAGAGATTGCTTCACTGACGATTTCAGGTGTTGTGAAAGACTCTTTTTTTTAAATAGTATAGCGACTAGAGTTAACTGGGTTTTAACGAGATTTTTCTTTAGTTGCTTTTCAGTTTAACAAAGATAACATAACAGTACTAGGCAGATAGAGACATGAAAGGTGCTGAAAAGATGAAGCGAATCCTGTTTTATTAGATGGCATCTTTGGTCAAGATTGCCCGGTTTTGGCCAGTTGTTATTGTATTTGTCTTTCATTCAGTCATGGTTTCAGTACATCTTTAAGATATAGGAGCTATTTATGTCTGCTTTTATCAATTACATGATTTTTCTATAAATTATTAAAAAATTATACACTTACAGGTGTCATATGTCAGAAAATCCATCTTGAGTCAGACCTCTGCTCTGCGTTGACATGACGGTTTACACTTTCTCAATCAGCTCAGGAAGTCCTTTGTTCCTTTTTGGCTTGTTTATCTGTCTTGCATCTTGTAAATTCCTGTGACAAATGCTTAGACGTTTGCTGTAGACCAACATGTGTTTTGCTGGTTTGTCCACTACATTGCAAGCAAAGACATGTTCCTTGGAAATTCCTTAATTTGGCAAAGGGAATTCTTTAATTTGCTGATGTGAGTAGCAAACCATGTACTAACATTTAATTCCTTACAGCTTGGGATTCAAGACTCCTGAATCTGTTAACAGATCCTCCTGGATCTGCAGGAACCGATCACCTTTAAGTAGAGATACCACTTCTGACCACAAGGGGAGGTGAAAGGCAAAAAACCTGCTGATGAAACTGAGCTAAGCAGTTTACATGTCCCACTCCAGGTGGAGATTTCTACCATTACGGTTTAGTTGAATGTGGAAATAAAAAATAAATCGCAGCTCTTTGACCTGACACCTCAATCTCACTTCACTCTGATGAGAAAATGTCAATTTTTGCAGCGGAAATGCACATACATATAGCCTCGTCGTGTGCATTACAGCCATACGTATTTTGAGCTTGATAGCTGTTAAAACGTTGAAGGTTTTAGAGAAAAAAACATAGTAAAGCATCATATCACCACTTTAACATTTAACATGCTAACCTCAGGTGCGGAGCAGCTACTAGGCTTTTTGCAGCTTCTCTGAGCACCGCATGGTTTGATCTTGAGGTGAATGTGGCAGGATGTCCATTTGTGTACAGACTAGAGCCTATATTCACTACTTTTCACATCTGAATAATCTTTCCTCCTGTAGACCCCAAAATGTTTGGGAATTATTTTTATAAATGTTCCCAAATGGATAAGTCACAACAACTGCTTCTCTAAGATCTTTGCTGATCTTTGTCTTTCCTCCTTGGAGTTGTATAAACACATACTTTAAATGCCCTAAACTTGCAAATATTTCTGTTCCTCTAGTCTTTCAAATGATTGTCATGTCTGAAAACTCCCATCAAAAGATCAGACAAAGAGGTCAGTGAAAATGATCTTACTTTGCTTTGCTTTTGGTACTTTTGAGTTTCACTTGTCAGAAGAGATCAGGAAATAATAGTAAAATCTCTTGGGGAAGCGTACTTTTCTTGTTGCCTCTTTTGCACATTTAGGGGAATTTGCAACAACATATCCACAAATGTAATATAATAAATATATTATTTATATTTGCTACAACCAAACACTGACACAAGCAGGTGTTCATGATGAAAACATCATAAAAACTTGCCATCATCAGTGTACAAATTGCAACTAGGGAACTGTGTTTTCTTGCAGTGAAACCTTAACACAAAGATGGAAAAAAATAAGAGAAAAGATAATTATTAAAACGCAGATAGTGAGGATCCACCACTCATGATCACAACATTAACAGTTGTGTATTTTTTTTTAAACTTCTCTTCATCATGTTTATTCAAGAAATCAGAAAAAATAAACTTACGGAAACAGACTGGCACACACTAATTTTATTACTTCTTTCCAGTTATCATGCTTAAAATGAACCAAACCAGCATCAGTAGAAAAAATAGTAGTCTAAATTCTTAAATAGTGAAATCTGAATTAAATAAGTTAAATATGTAGCAATATAAATGCCATACTCATCAACTGGTTTGAAGATCATAAAATATTTAAATAAAAGTATGTTGGATGTTTGGCTCATACATTTGCAGTTGTGTATGATTTGCTCAACAAAGGTATGAATCAATATTCATTAAAACTAACGGTTGCGTGCTGCGTTTAATGCATCAACGCATTTCTGGCAGCAATCACAGTGTTCTTCATCAGCATGGCAACTGTCATCGGTCCAACACCTCCAGGAACAGGTGTGATGAAACCTGCCTTTTCCTTCACTCCTACAACAAATAAAAACGATAACTTGGAGTTGATTGATGACTAATTTACCAGGAAAGCTGAGATGAACAAGTATCAGTAAATGTGAGAAAACAAAATTGAAGAGAAGAATCTCATGAAAAAAAACATCATCAGGATTGAATTTGATTTCCATAGAAAACTGTCAATGTTATAATATTTCTCTCTTTGTTTTATTTTTTATTTTTTACCTTCAAAGTCTACATCACCCACAAGCCGGAGCTTCCCTGTTTTCGGGTCCTGGATGCGATTTATGCCCACATCAATGACTACTGCTCCTTCTTTCACCATGTCAGCTGTGATGAGCCCAGGAACACCTAAATGATGAAATCAAGTGTTGTTTTTTAGATAGTTTTTCTTTTTGGTTACATTATAATTGTGAAAGCTCCTTGTCAGAAAACAGTTAAAGAGAAAGAAGGATGTTGCAGTCCATTCGCCACTCAATGGAGGCTGCTGTTGCCTCCATCAACAACTGAAGCGAGCTTGAGTCGCGTAAACTACTGCTCATGCTGGAGTAGCTTACACACACGTGATCATCTTTCTGTGTGGTTACTTTCATTGCTATAAGACGCATGACAGTTCCATGTACATCATATTATTGGTTTTCATCCACAAATTTCATTTATTCATGCTGATCCCCGACTCATTTAAAATGGCTGAGGTTCACTTAATCACACGGACATGTTTACTTTAAAAACAGAAACACTAAAGTCACACAAAAAGTCCCCAAAGGTAATTTTTGTCATTAACAAGAGGATCACTTAACATATAAGAGAGCCCAACTTGACAATCCCCATAGTATTGTGTTACTAAACAGTCGTTCACATTGATAAATGGTCTCACATTCCAGCTCCCTCAGATCATTTTTGTTCATCTCTATTTTGTTCAAAGTTGTGATTTGAAACCACAGTTCGGGAAGATCAACAGGTCCATATACAGAAACTTCCGTCACAATTCCAACAAGATCTCTTCAAGTAAGGACTAGTAAGGCCTTTTCACAATCTTACCCCCATCTTACGGTAACAGACCGCATAAATCCCTTTATACCAGTTCCAACATTATGAAAAGACTCCTGACATAAACCTAACGAGTGTGTGCTGGAATCACTTAAATACATCTCCTCAAATAACATTAGCTTCATGTTTGTTTAAACTAATGTCCTTATGCTGCAATGAACAATTCAACTAAAAAATATTGATAATATCATATAACAGCGTCAAAATGAACTATTATGGATTATATGCACTCCCGGGCTATTTTATTTGCTACACCTGATATACTAAATAAAGTGGTGAGTAATGTACATTCTCAAATTCATTAAGTATGCCAGGTGTATCTAATAAAGATGGCGGTGGATGTATATAACCATTTGTAATTTATAATGAGAAACTGACAAATTAATAATTTCTCACTGCAGCACACTGGTCATAAAATTTACATCAAAATAACAGCACATAACTATCACTTTACACTAATTAGGAATTAACTTGTTATAGATTTATTAATTTATTAGCATTTTACTACTACTACTACTAATAATAATAATAATAATTTATGGTGGAGTTTCGAGGTTTTACCAGTTCACCCAAGTAGGGTTGTGCCAAGTCTTTGAGTCATTTAAAAACAAGTAATAAAAGTTTGAACTGGACCCTGAAACAGATGGAGCCAGCGTATGGAGGCCAGAACGAGTGATATGATATGATCACATTGTTTTTCCTGTTAGAAGGCAAACTGCTGCATTTGATATGGCCTGCAAACACTACAGCAAAAAACTGATCAAGACAAATATACAAATAATTACAATAATCTGAAGGAGATGTAATAAAAGCATAAATAGCTGTCTCAAAGTCCAGTAAAGGGAGGTTGGCCTTTACCCTACTGACAAGTTTTATTTGAAAAAAGCTGCTCACTGAGCTAATCTGTTTGCCAACAGATTGTATTAAAATACGTTGAAATCCATTGTATCTTAATACGTTTAAAATCCATTTAAATTTGATACACTATTCGGATGTACGGACAGACGGACAGAGGGGTAAAACGTACAGGATGTGTATTAAACTAATAAACACTATATAAAACTAAACACAAAATAAGACTATTAGCAACCCTGGGTACAAATATAAATCGTATATAAAACTAGGGAAATGAAGCGAAGTGATTAAAGACTTCTCAGCTCTGCTTTAATTCATCCATGCAGGCATTCATGTTACGTTCACCACTACAGAAACTCCTCCGGCATATAAGCTGCCAGATAAATCATTATAATATGGTGATTGTACTTACGTGGAATGGCACAGGTGTGGCCTGGCCAGGCAATGTGCCATGTTTTTAGTATCGGTTGTTGGATGGGGGAGCATGACTGTTAAAGATATCGTGCTTGACGCAGGAAAAAAACTTGATAGTAACCTGATGGGTTTTTTTAAAAACCCCACCTGTGTGTTTTATTTATTGATTTAATTTTTCAAAACTATTTACTTTTGTAAAAGAATAATGTGGAACATATGTGTAACTAACTTTGGTTGTGAAATCTTGAACTGTTAATGTGTGGACAGAGTTCACTGTCCCGGTTATACTTACCCGCAGCTGCAATTACTATGTCAGCCAGGCTGGTTAGCTCTTTCAGACGTTCCTTTGGTGTACATCTATGGGCAATGGTCACTGTTGCATCACCTGAGAGGTAAAAGGAGAATTATTTAAGATTAAATTTCATATACAGGAGTGTTTCATCTTCTTATATACGAGTTTGCAAAAACAAAGCACCTTGCATCTAATGGTGATGCATGGCAGTGGAAGGATGATGATTTGGGCCTGTTTTGCAGCCACAGGACCTGTGAACTCTGTTTATATCAGAAAATTCTAGCTGAAACTGTGAGAACGTCTGTCTAATATTAAAGCTTTGTCATAACTGATTGAGCAAGAGGACAATGATGCAAATCACATGAGTTAAACTCCACCAAAGTGGCTGAAAAAGAAAAGAATCAAGATTTTAAAATAACCTACAGTAGTCAAAATCGAGACCTCAGCACAGCTGAAGTGGTGGAGAGAGAAGACTATACTCTCACCATTTCTTTTCAGCCTGTACACCTCAGACTTCCAGTACAAGTCCGAGTCCTGTCATCTGCAGAAATACGCAGGATAATTCTGCTGATGTGGAGTGATGGACAAAAGATTGAGTTCAGAGAACTGGTGGAGCATTTTGTGCCATGATGTGGAAACAATCATCTCATCTTGAGCGTGAACAAGACAAAAGAGATGATTGTGGATTTTGGGAGAGCCAGGATTAAGTTGAATAGTTTTTTTCCATCATGGGAGGAGAAGTGGAGATGCTGGAGAAGTATAAAAACCTCAACCTGACAGCAGACTGGACTGGAGATGAAGACTGATGCTGTTTAAAAGAGGAGACATGGCAGGCTTGACTTTCTGAGAAAGCTCAGGTCCTTCAGCATTTGCAGAAAGATGTTGTATATCTTCTATAAGTCTGTTGTGGAGAGTTAAATCACATCTGGAGTCATGTGTTGGGGGAGCAGCATCAGAGCCAGTGACTTAAAGAAACTGAACAAACTGATAAAGATTGGTTCTGTTCTGGAGCCTCTGGAAATTATTGTGTGAAGGAGGATACTTTATAAAATGAAAAAGATCACGCACAATCCTGAACATCACAGTGATTCAGCTATGGAGAGTTTTCACAGGAGATCCTGCCTGCCCACATCAAAAATTCTTTACAATGACAATCATCACTACTGAAACAATATTTTTCCTTTGAGGATTAATAAAGTATTTTAAAGTGGTGTGGTGATGTGGGAGGACCTTATAAGAGCTTTCCATAAGTGAATGTCTTAAATTCTCAACGAACAGAACAATGTTGTAATAAATGAGACCAAATTTCTCGACAATGGTGTGAGAGAGGGCTAGAGCAGCACCTTGGTAGTTTGGTCATCTTACAGCAAAAAGGTTCCTAATTTGATTCCCAGCCCTGGTAGGAGTCTTTCTATGTGGAGTTTATATGTTCTCCATGTGCTTTTGTGGGTTTTCTCCAGGTACTCCATCTTCTTCACACAGTCCAAAAACATGTCTTTCAAGTTAACTAGTGAGTCCAAATTACCCATAGGAGTGAGTGTGGACTTTTGTGGTTGTTTGTGTATGTGTGGCCCTGTGATGGACCGGTGACCTGCATGGCATGTACCCCTGTCCTTCACCTTTACAGAGCTGGGGCAGGCACCAACACATCTCAGTGATGCTAAATAAGAATAAATTAGCTGGATGGATGATGTGAGAGACTGATAAAGTCATTGCTGAAAAAGATGGATCTTTGACGCGGGTACTTAGCAATAAAGAATACATAATGGCAATGTGAAAAAATTTATATATTGTTGCTTGTTAGAGGTTACATAATACCAAGACCCACTGTGATCAGATTATTCTATTTTATATTTTTCACCAAAAAGACACAACTACCCCTTTACAACTAAGTGTTCTCTTCTCTTCTTTTCCAGCTTTATGTAAAATACAAATTGCATAGATTACTTGTTACAGAGCTAAGCATTTAAGTCTATGAATGTTATTGCACATTGATTTGGACATTATGTTACACTTTAAAAACTTTGTACAGCTCTAAAAAAAAACCAAAACAAAACAAAAAAAACAGACTTTGAGTCTAGTCTTTGTTTTAATGATTCTGGTCCATCAGCCTGATGATGGCAGTTCAAATGTGATATGATATGTACTTAATATTATGGACTTCCTTGAGGCAGCGGGACCTGTGTAGGTCCTCCAACTCCAGCTGTTTTAATTGACTTAGATTAACAGATCACTGAGAGCCGAGACTCAGTCATCTGTTCACTGATCGTGCTGGTTTGTAGTGAGCATGTGTCTGTAGTGATTGTCAGTGATTTTAACTGGCAGAATATGGCTCAGAAAGCCCAAAACCAATGTCAAACTGTAAACCAGTTAAAAGGACTTTTTTAAAAAGTGTCAATTTCAAACCAGTATTCATCTTCAGTCTTTTTAAACGTCAAGATTCATAGGTGGAACCGGTGCTTTAGTTAAAGCGACAGAACTGCTGGGAATCATGAGCTGTTTCACTTAGAGATCAGATATCATGTACTGGATGATTCAGTCAGAAAATCTTTTTGGAGAATTTTTTAATGAATTGATTTTAGGGGATTCAGTAGAAATGAAATGAATGGCAATACCCATTACTAGTCTGCTACTCTTCTGAATATATAACTATCATAGGGGTTTAAAAAACGTTTACTTTGTCTAAGGACTGTATGCCTAGTTACTGTATTTAATTCAACTGAATTTTTTTTTGTGGTAATACAAATAAAAAATTTAAAACCTATTTTAATCTGTGTTTAAGTCATTGAAAGAGCATTTTACGAAATATTTAAGCAACGGTGGTCATCCTGTGCAAGATTTTGGTGGAAATCTGCTATTGTTATGATTGTACTTGAACAAGTAATAGAAGTGTGGAAGAGGATGAAAGGATCACTGAATTTTGTCAAGACAAGAATGAGACGGCAGGAAAGACAAGTCATGGCACATGAAACCCGTCGGTCGCATACCTGTGGTAACGTCTGTGTGGGTACTTGTATTACTAGTGTTGTAAGGACATAAATTACAGTCATAATATGGAAAACTGACTTCCTTTAAGGATATAAAACGTACAGAAATCAAAAGTGGTTTAACATTCATCAGCTTTGTAATATGCATGCCTTAGTTCACATTTAAATACTAATGACAAATAATAATTGCTTTATGTATATGGTCATTTATGAGATGTTTCTTTCTTTTTCCACACTTTTACCTGTCCATCATTCTGATTCAAATTTGCCTTGGTTTCTTCTATTCAAATATTCTGATACCAGAACATGAAAGGTTTTTTTTTTCTTTAGAAGTTTTTCTTATAAAATCTAACCTGGCTTTTCTGTTTTTGAATGACATCGGTGGTTTACACCTTTTGGTAAATGCTCTGCGTTTACATTCATGAATGTGTCTCTTTATTGTAGATTTTGACAGTCCTTAATATTCTTGATCTCTGATGATGTGTGAAGATGATTCTCTCATTTTTCTTTTTTTTTTTTTTTTAGCCAAGTGATGACCGCCTTTTACTTGAAATTCACTCGAAAGGCCAAGACAATACTTGATAACCACTTCAGAAACTTTATCTGCTTAATTTGTCTTGAAATAAAAAGAGAATGGACCACATCTAGATCATTAACATCTTTTCAGTTAATTGTCCAAATACTTTTGAGCCCATGAAAATTTGATTCTTTGTCTAAAATTACTGTAATTCCCAAATAGTAAAAGCCACATTTCAAGGTGAAACCCCTCCAGTTGATCCCATAATGACTGCTTTGTCTATAATCCATTGTGATGATGTATGAAGGCAAAATCATAAAAAACTATGTGACTGCCAAAATACTTCTGGACCTGCTGGTATCTGTATATATCTGTCTTGAATCACTTTGTTGTGAACATTGTGTGGTTTTATTTTGTGTACATATTTTCACAAGTTTGTCTGACATGGGTTTTTAATCATGGACCATTTTTATCATTTTTAAAAAAGTGTGTGTACCTCTAATATTATCAGAGTATTTTCGTTTTGTATCCTAATAAAGAGCCGAAAGATAAATATGAATGAATTTTTAAATTTTGACAAAACAACAGAGTAAGAGTAAATGAGACTTTTGCACAATACCGTGTATAAATTGTACTATGTATGTTTGGGAGTTACCTCTTTGCTGTAGTTACTGGGTGTGGGAAGATTAGAGTGAGTTATAGACAGACTTATAGAGTGGCGTGGGAGGCAAAGCTAGCTGAAAGATCTCCAGTAAATCACTGTAAATAGTGGGACAACCTTCAAGATCAACTGTAAAAGTAATTTATTCTATTCCTACATGTCTTAATTACACAAGACACTTTAATTTGAAGGAGTTTAATACACCTGAGAAAAAAAACAAAGCTGAGTAACAAATGACTTTTGTGGTCAGGTAAAACTATAAAGAGTTTACTTAAATTTTTCATGACTAATGTTTTATTCATTGCAACTAACTTTCCCAGTACTCATAGTGGTATTTTATCCCACTTTCACTGTTCATGTTTTACTATACCATAAACCACTTTAAGCTGCTACAGTGGACCAAAGTGCTGTACAGTGAATAAATAAAAATGTATAAAATAAAAATAAAAATGAAACTTTCATAGAAACTAAGTATGGATAAAATGATTTAAAAAAAATAATTTTTCTGTCTCTCTTTGTAATGAATAATAATGAGAAACAGATTTTTTTTTTTAAAAAACACATTTTTGTCTATGTATAGCATACATGATTGGACTTGCTTTTTATCGCTCTTTTCTGCAGTTTTCCTCATAATTTCTAAAGACCAGTGTACATTGTTCTGTTAAGCCACCCACACCAAGTGTTTTTCTTTTTTTTTTTAATTTGTTAAATCTGGTGGAGCTACTAAAAGCTGTGAGGGCCATGAAGCCGGCTACACCAGCTGTTCAGAGGTTGCTGGAATTTTACTCATTGGCTCATTTAAAAGGGCTGCGCCAGGTAATACAAGTTCTTACAGAGATTAGGTGTCACCAGATACTTGTACCCAGTAACGGAAAGATAAAACTGATATGCAACTGACAACTGAGTCAAATGTTAAAATAATATTACTGTATCTCTTGATATAGGTTCTGATTAAGGCATGCCACAATGGCTAAGTTGGGAAATACATAATTATGAAGCTTTAAGATTTTTAAATATATAATGGTGCAGACATAAAACAGGGTAAGTGTTTTAAACAGAAAAATAAATAAATCACAACTCTGAATTAGTTATGAACGCTCTTTGAGAGCTCAACATTTAAATGTGATGATCTAAAGATGGTAGCTGCGAGCTAATACAGGATAGTCATTTCCCAACAGGTTTTATCTTTTCTTCGCTCTCTGACAGACATTTTAAGTTCTCATTTGAAGTCTTTAATATGCAAACCAGTTGAGCCAGCCACAGACAAGCTACAGATCACAGACTTTCCTCAAGCAAAGCTTTTATGATACACCCTTAGAAGCGTACAGCACGGACGAGTGCATTTCCTGCTGGTAATGTTGTACTTTGAAATGCAAAGCATATTATGTTGCTTAATCTAAATAGGCGAAGCCAGCTATTCTCTGCACTTATAAGGAGTTGTTCCGTCTCCGAGTGGGGCAAAATGCCAAAGATTTCACCCTGTGCATTCCTTTCACTCCCAGATTTTTTTCTTTTTTATTATTATTATTATCCCTTTCCAGCAGGATGTGCATCAGCACTTTTTGTTTGATTAAAAAGGCAAGGAGTCATTAAAGCCTTTATTTACTGTTCATGTTCTGAAAAAAAGGCCAAGCATCAAATATCATTCAGGGAAAACCAAGATGGTGCAATGTCATTTTCATATTAAGAGCAGTATGCCAAGGATTTTACAATATTGACTCACCAACATAACATATCACAGATATAGTTGCAACTAGAAGTTTGCATTTTAGAAACGGACACCTAAACTGTGAGGTTGAGGAAGGTTTCATGTTTCAGGTCAGTTAGACTCCCTTAGGAAATTCTAACTGACTTGAAAAGTCTGAAAAGAAAACCCTAAGAAAATTAAAAGCATCAGTTAGGATTTTTTTGGGTAAATAAAACCAAAAATGTTGAGGCTCGTAGTCAGCAACAAGTCTGTACTGTTTCAGGTCACAGGTGCTTTTTTTTAGTCAGTACTGAATAAAAGACAGTACTGAAAATAACACCAAGTTTCTACCTGGTTGTTCCTGTGGGACACACACAGAAGTGCTGGCCTCTGCTGACCCGGTGCTGCTCACTTTTGGGGTTGTACCGTGGCAACAGGAGGGATACGTCAGCCTGGCTTCAGCTTGGGAAAGATGGAGAGCTGGCTTCTGCCTTTTTTCTTTTTTTTTTTTTTTTTTACTTCTGCACTTCACTAGGCTTTCTGACAATGGGCCTTAACACTGCCTTAACCAGACCATCTCTCTCTGTTCCTGAGTTCATCATCTGTACAGAGTTTGCAGACATTCTCGTCTCACTTTTACACCACAATGCCAACTTACCCAGCACTCACTTCACCCTTCTTCCTGTTCTGTTACTACCCTCCGACAAGAAAAAAGGGGTGTCACAGCCACAGGATACATCCACAGAGACAAACAGAAATCATACCACTGAAGAAGGAGGGGGCTTCTGTGTCCCAGTAAGTGAACACACTTTGGTGCGAAATGTGCAAATGAACCCCAGAACAACAACAAAAGAGCTCTGGCTGACACCTTCCTGTGTCAAAATGAGCTGAAAGGCCCTGCAGCTCATTTTGCAGGACCTATTGTGACAGCCAGATCTGTCACAAGATACTGTGACAGATCTGGGAGATTACAGGGACACAGACTTTAATATTTGGAGAGACGTCCTGTGGTTTGATGAAGCCACATTTGGGGAAAAAAAAGATGGAAGCTTGAATTGCCTTTAGTATTCAAACCGATAAGGTTGAAGGCTGTAAGGCTGACTTGCTTCAGAAGACACTTGTGCACTTCAATAAATAAACAACATCATGAGAAAATAAGTCTGTGGGGATATAATGAAGCAACATGTCAAGACAACAGCAAACAAATTAAAGCTGAGGCATGGCTGGGTCTTCCAAATGGACAATGACCCCAGACATAACCACCAAATTAGTTGCAAAGAAAAAATCTGATGTCAGACGGGAAGGGGTCGGGGTTTGTTTTTTTTTTCTAAATGGTTGGTTCTGCAAATACAGACAAAGGTGCACACATTTTCTTACCCCCGGGGCGTTCGTGGTTGCGATCAGAATGCAGTAACATTGCAATAGGCATTCCAACATGTTTGGAGCGACCGGCGACCAAAACATTTTTTCCCACAGTCTCAATGCCTGCAAAACACATATTTAGAGAATGTTTGATTTTTGACAAATTATCCTTTTTGAGCATGAAATATTCAGAATTGTTAGTTAAATAAACATAAAATACCAAGGATTAACAAAGAAATAACAAAAACAGTCTGAGGCACTGGAAGGAATTTAATTTTTGAACAGCAAGCAAAATTAGCTTTGGCAGAGTTGAATTAATACTCAATCACATCATCACATCAATAGACTATTTATTAAAGTCTGGAATTGGCAAAAAGATCTCATCAACACCACCCAATGTTAAAATTAAACAAAATTCCAGATGAGAAGAAGAATAGATGGCTGAAATTTATTAGTACGGAAAGGGTTAAAGCTTTATCTTAGATTTGAGTATTCACAGATCCACTTTGACGGACATTTATCATAATTTTGAGAAAACGTTTAACAGTAGCAAGGCCTCCAAAAAGTCAAAGACCTTTGAAAATTCTTCTAAGAGATAGATGACAACTCAACCTGTAAGTCAGAGAATAATTTAAAGAAAACAAGCTGCAGGCAAATTTCACCCCAATAAATGCGAGTTCACGAGCAAGTGAAAAGGCGACATGGATGAACAGTAAGGCCCGTCTAAATTTTAGTGACTTTCTAATATTTTGAAAGTACTGTGGACTCATGCAGAGAATAGAGGGTTTTATTACTTCAAAGGTGGTAGAAGTGTAATGTCGTGTGGTTGTTTTGTTGTTTCAGGGTGATGAGCTCAACAGTTACTCACTTAAATACAAATAGGTCATGCAGTAAAACAAAGTGTATGTTCACTTTCACATTACTATTCAGATATTTAAAAAGAAAAAAAAAAGATGTGGATGGGAAATTATTTTCTTTATTCTCAATTATTCACTTTATCAGCCCCTAAAACCTCAATAAATATCAGTTTATGGATATTATGACTGACTACTTTACCCCCATCTGGCCAGCAATGACTCTGGTTCACATCACGTGGACCTGTGTACTGCCTGCTTGAGCTTTTACTCTATCTTGTGACAGATCTGGCTGTTTTTTATTTCTTACCCTAGAATCCCTTACAATCAGTGCAGAACAGAGTGGCTGCAGGTAAAAACAAAACCTTTTTCAAAGGAACCCAGGAAATCCTTCATGTTTGAAGGGTATGACTATAAACATGAAGGGTTTTTAGTGACGCAGAGAGATTAGCGCTGTCATGAGTCATGAATCAAACCATGCTCTGAAGCAAGTTAAAAGGAAAATTAATGGAGTATCACATGTGCAAGTCATGTAAAAATCACAGCTGAAATGTTGTTTTATTTAGAATAAAGTCAGCAGTCAAAATTATTGCATTGCTTGTAGACATAATCATTGTTTCCAAAGTTGTGGCTGAAATTTTGAAGGATAATCTTGTTAAAGTCCAAATATATACCCCACAGTGCTGCTGTGGTGAAAACAGACAAAAGCCAGTTTTAAATATAAATCCTCCAATATTGTTGCATTAAAACAGTGTTGCAAAAAAAGAGGAGGTTTAAATTTTACCTCTTTAAAGTCAGATATAAAGGTGGCATACCTACCTATTACGTTTGGGAGCTAAGGGGGTGATAATTCTTTAACACTGCTGATTTTTGTATTGTTAACATATGTATTTATTATGCATAATTTGATTTAAAATGTGCATTTTGTGTTTTATCTCCCTGCCTTTGATTAGTGTTCTTTTCTTCATAATGTGTACTCATGCTAGTGCAAGAAATGTATTTACTCTGTTAGGAGTCTTTGAAACACCAAACACATTTTTTTCTGCCGCTCCCTGAACAGCTCAACACGCACCCCAAGGGCACAGTACAGCGTTTCCTAACAAGCTGAAATATTAAGCAAGGAAAGGAAGAACAAAAAAGGAAAAAAAAGTCCTATGCATTATCATATTACTATGCACATCAGAACCCCGTTTAAATATTAAAAAAAAAAAAAAAAAAAACAAAAACCTCAATATCTAGTCAAGGTCCATCTCTGCCCTCTTGTGGTCCTTTTAACTACAACATCTGCACTATGCAGTTCACTATTAGGTTTCATTTGTTACCAACAATAAAATACAGTATTAAGGCTTTCCAATATTACACTGAGAGTAGATTTAAAAAATGTGTGTACTATTACACATTTCTGTTCTACAAGTTATTGATTTGTCATTTTTTATTGGCCAAGAGAATGTATTACTGGTCCAGCACAATGGCACAGTGGGCAGACTTTAGGGTGGAAAAATGCTGACAAGACACATCTATTGGTTTCATCATTTACAGACTGAGTTACATAACTGAAATTGCTTCTGAATTAGCAATGCTGAGACATCATTTATCTTACCAAAACCTTGCTTTTAGTTCACAGATTTTTTTT
Organism: Zenarchopterus dispar; assembly: GCA_028564865.1. Taxonomy (NCBI): domain Eukaryota; kingdom Metazoa; phylum Chordata; class Actinopteri; order Beloniformes; family Zenarchopteridae; genus Zenarchopterus; species Zenarchopterus dispar. Next base: position 18,084 of record JAOWBL010064566.1, read on the forward strand.
TTTAAAGAACTCTAGGAATTGACAGGTTTGCAGCAACTGTAAAGGTGAAAATCTAGATAGTTTTATGAACATGTGCTGGTTTACCTGATCTTTTGATCATCTCCCAGACAGCTGAAGATGTCGCAGGTATCATGGATCTCTGGTCCAGGCACAGCTTCCCAATATTCACAATATGGAACCCATCAACGTCCTTCTCTGGAGCGATGGCGTTGCATACCGCTCGCTCATTAATGTGCTCTAGGGAGGGAAGAGACCAGAAGAAACTGGCCAGTTACACAAGTTATTTTAAATGATGGGTATAATAAGTAAGCACTGATTACTATCTTCAGCAGTTGCTAAAATCTACATGGGTTGTTGGGTAAAATTTAAAATTTGCAAATTGTTTTAGATATAAATTTAACCCTTTAGTGGCAGATATTTGATGCATAAAGTCCTGAGACTTCTGCAACAGCCACCTAATCAAAGAATTTGCAGAAAGAATAGTTTCATACAATTAAAAAGATTTTTAAAAACAAGCACCCAGTGTATCCGTAATTATATATTTTTTCAAAAATATGTAGAAATTGTTGAAGAAAAAAAATGAGTGTTTTAAATTCAATGTAAATAAATACTTTCAATTTTCAAAAATTAAAACTTTCTGTATGTCAAGATTTACAGCATTAATTGAAAACAATATAAAAAAACCCAAAATAAATCAGGAAAGATTTCAAAAATGATTTTTGAAAGAAATATACTCCTTCTGAATTTGATGCAAACAACCAGTTTCAAAGGAACTGGAAGAGAAGTATGTTTACCAATGTTAAAAATAAAAAGTCTTCAGCTGTTCAAGTTTTGCTCAATACTTTGTTGTGTTTCTCACTTCAAAGTGCACCAGCGTAAGATGAAGCCAGGGTGTCCTGCAGTCCTCTATTATTTCCACAGTATGGTGGCATAAATTGATAATTTTTTTGCAATTGGTGCACACTTTAGTAAATTTTAGCTCTATGGTTCCATGATGTGCTTTTCCACTCTGTCAGCAGTATGCAGCACTTTAAAAATTACACATCAGTGAACATATTGGGGGTCATAAAGTCACTGGCCGTTCTGCATTTGGGGCCAGTGAGGCCAGGCTCCACTAGGTGTCGCTACAGAGCAATAAAATGCCTTGACTTAAGTGTAACAGAATCTGTTTTTACCGCAGATGTAATCGTATTTACCGGACTGTAGAGCACATCGGAATATAAGCCGCAGATATATACGTTGTGAAATTAGATATTTACACAGAGAGACTTTGTACATATTTATTTACATACCTTAATTGTTTCCTGTAACATGGCAGTAAAACAGCTTATCAAACAAAACAGAAAAGTCATTAATGTTTTTATTCATTCTCCGCCTGTGCACTGAAACCACTGAAGTCGTCTTCTTCAGTGTTGGAGTTGAAGAGCCTCAGAACATCTCCGTCAAACACCTTTTCAATCTCTCTATCGGTGTCACTCTCAATGTCACTTCCATCTCGAATCCAGTTGGGTGCGCCAAAAACTAGCATCTTCTTTACATTGAGCGTCTGTCTCGTTTTTCCATCTCCTGCACCCCCTGATGGCCGTTAGCGAAGAAAAATCTACAGATAAGCGGCATCCTTGTATAAGCGGCAGGGTTCAAAGCGTGGGGAAAAAGTAGCGGCTTACAGTCCGGTAAATACGGTATATGTAGAGCGATTCTCCTACAAAAATATGTCTGTTTTATATATGCTGTCAAAGCTATTTGTCAGAATGTTGACAGGCTTGACTGACCGCTAGAGGCTGGCTCCAAAAGCGAGTCAATCTCCATTGACTCCTATGTTAAAATGTCCAACTTTAGAACAGAAATAAACATATTTACAGTCTGGTTCAAAAACCAATTTTGGTCTTAATAATTTGATTTCATATCCATGACAACTCTGAGGTGGGTGGTGTTGTTTTATACCACACCAGTAGAGTTTATATAAAACATTACATTTATTTCTAACATCATTGATTGACAGTCGGCTCAGCCATTGACTAGCAGCTATCACTTCCTCATCCATAACTGTCATGCTACCACCATTTGTAGGTACCCAGCTTTGCCTAAACACTACTGTCATGTTTTTATTTCACAATTTCTTAAACAAAAGCAATGGTGAGACCTAAAATTCCTTTCCTTGCCTGGAGGAGACTTAAGTTGCATTTGTGGCTCAAGCAGCACTCTTGAATTACATAAGAATGTCTATTTAGAGTTTCTCATGCCCAAAAATAATTTTAGATAAAGAATAAAAAAATCACAAAGTCTTTGAAATCTTTTGACAAAATATTTATTCCTAAATTGTTTAGGCTTTGAAGACCCACCATTTAAGCAGAATTCATCAGCATTTATAAATCATGTACTGAGAGCCACATCTTCGCTGTCAACCCCAGCTCAGTATGAAGTGACTGTAAATATCAGTTAACATGCACTGATTGATTAATCTTCACCAGGAGCGTCTTAGTTTACCTGGAAGCGGCAGCTGCACCAACAGGCCACTAACCCTCCAGTCACGGTTCATCTTGTCAATCAGCTCCAGCAACTCCTCCTGGGACACCGAACTGGGTCGGACTACTGTGTCACTGGATATACCTGAACAACCACAAACATCCCGCATACAATATTCAAAGCATATCCATCTGTTATGACATAACACTACACTAGCTGTGTTGTCAAATTGTGCTTGTAAATGTGTAACTGGATGCCCATGCTTAGAAATATGAAATGCATTTGATTAAGAGGTGGTTGACAAACTCCTGGGTAGCAGGGCACTGGGGTTGGATGAAATCCGCCCTGAGTTTCTTAGGGCTCTGGATGTTGTAGGGCTGTCTTGGTTGACATGCCTGTGCAACATCGCATGGGCGTCGGGAACAGTGCCCCTGGATTGGCAGATTGGGGTGGTGGTCCCCCTCTTCAAAAAGGGGGACAGAAGGGTGCGTTCCAACTACAGAGGGATCACACTCCTCAGCTTACCTGGGAAAGTCTATTCGGGGATGCTGGAGAGAAGGGTCCGCCGGATAGAAGGCTTTCGACCGTGTTCCCCGGGGACTTCTGTGGGTGGTTCTCCGGGAGTATGGAGTGCTGGAGGCCCTAATAAGGGCTATCCGGTCCTTGCACGCCCGGTGCCAGAGTTTGGTCCGCATCGTCGGTTGTAAGTCGGATTCGTTTACCGTGAGGGTTGGACTCCGCCAGGGCTGCCCTTTGTGACCGATTCTGTTCATTACTTTTATGGACAGAATTTCCATAAAAGTATGGAACCGAGGGGCGGAGGGTGTCCGGTTTGGTGACCTCAGAATCGGGTCTCTGCTTTTTGCAGATGATGTGGTTCTGTT